>JAIUCV010001105.1:0-181593 GCA_026724425.1 Erythrophleum ivorense
TTTATAATTTTGTACTATATTACGTATCAAATTAGTGTACCAACTAAGCACACCACCTCTATACCATAAATTATACATATTAGCATACTTTGTACTTGTACCCTATATTGTACTGAATTGCGTATTAGGCAACATTGAGGGAGACTGTTATATGTAGTGTCCATAACCATTAGATTTTTAGCTATTAAATAAAAGCATTATATATAATAAGCCCATTAGAAATCCTTGAAGACTTTAATCACATGCTCCACCATTTTGAAAACTAGAAAGTGCAAACTATGGCTAGACAAATAAGAACCCTCTACTATCTAAATGTTCCTTATTTTCTTTACACTTGTACTTTTTCCTTAACAAATGAAAAGTTAAGTGCATTCCACTTTGCAAAATCCTCTATTTCTAGAATGTAAACACAAAAGCATAAACTGAAAAATGGTTTAGTTCCATGTTAGGAAATGCTAATGGCATCACTAGTTAGGGGTTTTGACTATTGACAATACCTATCCAATGGGAGAGAATTTAAGCTAAAACAAATAGTGACCCAATAAATTTTCTAGCTAACAATAAATTTAAATAGATAACAATAAACATGAAGGAAAAACTCAAAATTCACTCCAACAAAGAATTGTTAAGCAACATGTTAATGGTTGCTTTTGAGAGAGGGCGCACCAAGATCCCAGTTTGCTCAACCTCACCATTTAATCATGCTTTCATTTACCAATTATGATATGCATAATTAAAAAAAAAGGGGGGCATTTCACACCATTTTGTTGTTAACATTCAAGTATGAGTAAGAAAATCCTATTATAAGAAAATAGATTAGGTGAGGGCTATTGATGCGTGGTTGAGTTTCTAGAAAAGGAACATAAATTTTGATTATTATAAGAGTGATTTCCTTGTTTAACTAGGATACTTATTAGGTTTTCCTTATTGAACTTGGAGTCTTATTAGTGTTAGGTTTTTTTCTTTATAAATAAGTACATTTTGTTTCTTTTTGGAAGGAGGATTGAATAATAATTCAAAATTTTTTGTTCAATTTAAGCTTAGGTCTCTTCTTATAAAACTTGTTTGATTCTTCAAACTTAACCCATTGTATTAGGTGATATCAAAGTAAGGAATTGCCCAATCTAATGATTGGAGACTTAAATGTGGCAAGCAACAATTTTTATGATAGTGATCTAGGAATTGAGACCTTATGATCTACGACTCAAGATCATAGGGTGGCATTAAGAGCTTTGGAGCAATAGATGGATCTCATAATTAGGTGGACAAAAAGATGCTTTGAAGAAATTACAAATTAGTATGATGCTCTAGGCCTTGATGCCAATAAAAACAAGAATAGTGATAAGCCATGTACTAGAGATGATTTGCCTCATGCACAGCCTATCAATAGACTTTTTCTTAGAATTAGGCATAACTAGTAGGTTAGCTTGAGGTTGAATTCTTCCCATGGAAAGGAGAATGACGTAGGTCCAGTTCTTAGGAAAAATCATAAATTTTGATTCCAATAAGATTTTAATAATTTTCCTTGTTTAAATGAACTTTGTTAGTTAGAAGAGTTTTTCCTTGTTTAATTATGAGACTTTTTCTTTTTTTAATTAAAAGGTTTTTCCTTGTTTAATTGGATACTTATTAGGTTTTTCTTGTTGAAGTAGGAGTTTTTATTAATGTTAGGTTCCTTTCTTGTAAATAAGCACTCTTTATTTCTTTTTGGAAAGAGGATCAAATAGTAATTTAGATTTTTTTTAGGCTCAAATTAAGCTAAAGCTTTTTATGAAACGTGTTTAATTCTTTATACTTAAACCATTGTGTCGGCTATATAAATGGATTGACCTATAGACCTAATGCCTAAGGATTTTGGGTTAAGATATGGTGTCACTACGATTAATGGCACTACGCTAACTTTCGTAAGATTGCATTTCATAGTTCTTCTCCTCATAAGAAACCACATGCTCTAGATTTGATACATATTGATGTTTGTACTATAGATTTTGAAACTCTTGGTGGTGCTATTTATTTTGTTACTTTTATTGATCACAACTCTAAAATGTGTTCAAGTAGATAATGATGGTGAATGCAAAAGTCCATTTGAACATTATTGCAAGAAACATGGTATTAGGCTTGAGAAAACAATTTTGAAAACACTTTGGCACAATGGAATTATAGAGAGAATGAATCAAACTATTAATCAAAGAATTATATGTGTCAAATCCGTTATTATCTACTAGGCCAGCTCCTAAAGAACAATAAGAGGAAAGATTAAAAGTGATTAGAAGCCCAAACAAGATGCAGGGTTGGGGCTAAGAATGAGAAAAATGCCTAAAAGAGGAAATTGTAAAAGATTTGCAGTGTAGTAAGAGAAATATTAAAAAAGTAGAAAAAAAAGCATATATTGTATTTTAAATTGAGCTTTGACCTCATAAAAAGTTTGAGGACAAAGAGAAAAAGAGTCAAAGACCAAATAAGGAAAGAAAATGAGAAGAAAAGTTGAGGAAGAAATAGAAACAAGGATATCTATATAAGGTAGTACAGCGTAAAATAAAAAATATAATGAGTTAAATAAAAAGCAAAATAAAGTAAGATAGAGTTACTTCTCCCTATATATGAGTTAAATAAGCTAATCAAAAGATTTAAGAAGTATAAAATTGGCCTAAACACTAACGGCACAAAAAACAAATAAGCCTACATCATAGTGTCATTTTAAGCTATTTTATGTTGTTTTGAGCCCCTATTGTAACACCGTAATTCTCTAGCTCATTTTACATCATTTCTAAGTTTACTTCCTTGGATCATACAAGCTTGCTAAAGAAAGTCATTAAAAATATTCATTTTAATTGCATTACGTCGCACATAAAATTTGTGTTTCGTGTCCCATGAATCATATGAAGTCATCCATCTCATTCTCATATTTAAATACACAAATACAACTTAAAATCATCCTAAGAAGTGGTCTAGAACTTGACCTAATGAAGTATATGCATGAAAATAATATGTGCAGTCTCGAACTGAAATTTTAGTTTTCTGTCATGAATTTTGAAAAATCATAGAAAATCCAAATCAAGCACACTATATCATTTTGAAAATCTATAGATGTCTACTTTATGCTAAAAATAATTTCAGATGACAACAGGGACATCTAACTACCAAAAATTAATGGAATAATAATAAAGGTCACCTGTCACTATTGGTACTGTCCCTCAACTTCAAAAATTTATATCTCCCTACTCAGATGTCTAATTGGGGTTATCTCAGTGGCCATGGAAATTGTCTAGTTTGTGCCTGTAAAATTTTATGAGCATTGGACACTATTTGGCCCTCGAATGACATAGCACAAGAAACTGACCATATGAATAGTATTATATTAGTTTAACAGAAAAATATCAATTTTGAAAAATCATAATTAATTCCACAGAGCTCCAAATAATCTGGTCTTTAGCTTCCCAAAAAGATCTAGATGAGATCTATGTGCATGCCAAATTTCATGGGCAAATTCGTTCATTTGGTCATAATTTGATATTGGGTTGCAATTATGCTCTTTTTATGTCATATAAGAGCTCCAAATGGTCCATTTTAGTTTCTAAGACAACCATGGCCACTTGAGCATGTGGGAAAGCACCATATCAAACATGTCTCAAAGGTACATAAACCTCGATTTCATAAACTCACTCATCCACCCTAAGATATACACAAGGTTACATATACTAGTTGTTGCCATTCAATGCCCAAAATGCACTATATCATATATATGACATTAGATCTCATACATACATGATATATTTACATATGTTCATGAAGTCATACAATATATACAATAATGGATTATATCATATGCCACTCATATGGCTACATAATATCAAATTTCCACACTTTATTGTCAATCTTCTTTCTCTAGGCTTGGTGGCTTCCATTCCTTAGCTCACTTAGTCCACCTAGACATGTTAGACATGTAGGAAGGAAGGAATGAGATTCTAGGAATCCCAATAGCCTTTAAACCATACATAAAGAATGCAAATCCATGTCTAAAATGCATGCATGAATATCATGGAGTGTGTAGTCATTCAAGAAACGTTTCTAGTATTTAAGAAGTCATACAAAACATATATAGGCTTGCTAAATAAATGGTTTAGCCTCATCCATTCTCTTTAAGGCTTTTAGACTTGCCTCACCCTTTTTCTTAAAGGCTTTAAACTAGGCCTTACTCTTGGGAGACTCTTAACTTTATCTCAACTATTCTTAAAGGTTCTTGGCTCATCTTCACCATGGCTAGAGGGTTCTTGGCTTTACCGCACTCAAGCAAACCAAAGCAAAGTCACAAAGTATCATTTGAATGCATAAAAATAACATCATAGTACCATGACATATGAATACATACTAGAACACTTTTTCATGACTTAACACATACATACACACATTCAAAAATAAGATAAACATCTACCCATGCATGAGAGAAAGAAGAGAGAGCTACATTTGTCACACAAACACACTTTTATTCTTAACTTTAGCTTTTCTTCCTCGACACACATACACAATGAAGTGAGACTTGTTTCTCTTGGCCTAGACACATCATATAGAAGCCAATTTATACTCTTGGCATCATTTCTAAGACTACATATTCATTGGAAAAGCTAGGTAGTTCATATGGCTCTTTTATGGTTCCATAATGCACTTAATGAAACAACCCCATAAAAACATGATCTTTGCTTCATTCTCTTCATTCAGTTATGATTCTTGACTCCTTTTAAGCCTCTTGGAGTCATCACACAATCAAATTAAGGAGTCTAACTAGGTGTTGCTTCTTTAAGCCATAATATGGAACTTATGACTACATCTCACTATTCATGACTTCTAAAATTTTTTCAAGGCTTCCTCTCATCCTTTTCCATCATATAAGACTCAAAATCAAGCTTAGAATAATTTAAAACTTCCCCTTGGTGCTCCATCTAGCTTAGGCTGAGGCTAAGCTTTAAGGAGACACCAAGTGAGTTTGCTTTGTTTTCTTGATGGAAGATGCATGTGAGAAGCTTCTTAAGGATCTCAAGAGCT
The DNA here is from genome assembly GCA_026724425.1 of Erythrophleum ivorense. Taxonomy (NCBI): domain Eukaryota; kingdom Viridiplantae; phylum Streptophyta; class Magnoliopsida; order Fabales; family Fabaceae; genus Erythrophleum; species Erythrophleum ivorense. Next base: position 5,041 of record JAIUCV010001105.1, read on the forward strand.
CATCCAAACACCTATTTAGGCCTAGGAATCCTTAAATCAAATCAGAATTTAAAAGGAACACTTGAAACCCTAACTTTTCTATCTTAAAATCTAATGGTTATTTTGTTATTTTCTTTACATATTCTTATTCTCCTCCCTCATTTTTCTAAGATTCATCCTTGTTTTAGCTAAAAATTTAACTCCTCTTGGCTAGTCTTACATGAGGCGAAATGAAGGGAAGAAGAACAAGAAGATTCAAGCTTAGAAAGTAGCAATTTACCTTAGATTCCTAGCCTTTCTTAGATGTTTCTTTCTTTGCTTGGCTTGTTCCTTCCAAATTTGAAATTCTCCCCTCTATTTTGCCCTCAAAATAGAACCAAAATCCTCATTAAAACCATGGAAAGGAAGCTTTAGAGGAAAGGAACAAGTTTCAAGAAGGGGAAGCATGCAAATTCTTAAAAATTCTTACCTTTCTTGCCTTGATTTTCTCCTTCTCCCTTCCTTATCTTGTGCGCCTAAGTCTCTTAAGTCTTCTCTATTTTTTAGGCAAAATAATTCGGTCTAAGAAATGAGGAAGAGTGAGGCGTGATTCTTAAAGAGCATTTAAGAAGCTTCTTGTTTTTAAAATTTTTAATTTTACCCTTTCGTCATGGCATTTTTGTTTTAGTTTCGCTTTAGCTCTTTTATGATATATTTCTTTTCCATCATAAAATTTAAGTTCCCAATCTTATAAAATGCCATTGAAATTACTCAAATTGGAGCCAAAACCTTATCAAACGAAAGGACCAAAGTTCGGGTCAACTGACATTAGAAAACATACACCGAAGGAATTTTAACTGTCCCAGGGTTTCTCATGATTTTCAAGACCTCTAAGAACCTCGAAAAACTCAAATTTACCATTTAAAAAGCCCTTCTATGAGAATTCTAAAATTTGCTTAAAATTAAAAAAATATCATTATGTTTTGTAACTATTTCATTAATTTTTGTCTGGCCATTTTAGCTTCTGTTTCAGGGTACCTCTAGCCTCCTAAAATTATTATTTAATGTCTATATTATTATTCTAAATGTTCTGGACCTTAACCAATTCATTTCGAAGGACCCTCTTTGAAAACGTATCAGTTTCCGTCGTTTTAACAAAAATAGGACATTACACTTATAGCCCAAAAAATTAGGCTCAAGGATTTTAAGATTTTCTAAAATAGATTATGAGGCTAAAAGCTACAGAAAAATTAAGTTAAATGCAAAAAATTAAGGTGGAGCAAAACCAGTGCATTTTTGTAGAAAATTAAGGTGCAAAAAATTAAGCAACTTTAATAAAGTAACACTTTTTTATTTTTTAAATGGTTCTTCATCTAGCCCTGAATTCCACCTCCTCACTTCTGGTCCAATAGCTCCAAAATTTGTTAATGGAATCCATGGTAGAGAGAGGAGAGAGAAAAGAAAGGCCAAGTTAAAGGGTCTTTTCATGTAGCTCTAGTTATAAAAGTGATTTCTCCCCTCAAGAGCTTTAATTTGATTATTTTAAATCTATTTTAACGATATTTTAACTGCCATCAAAGGGAAAGGAAGTTCTCCTTTCAAAAAACCAATCGGTGGAAAATGTAAAGTATTAAATGAGCTTTAAAACCTAGTATAACATGATATGTTTTAAGTCATAATTTCATGAGTTCCCATCCCTCTTCATCATGCCTAGAGAGCTTCATCATGAGTTCCTCTCCCTCTCTTTTTACATTTCCTTACATGTAGTTGATCATATGGAGCATATATAATTCACCTAAGTTGAAGAAATGAGGAAAACTTGTCATAAGAAGCAAGAAAACTCAAGGTAGCCACCCTTAGTGATGCTTTTGGCTACCCCCTCCAAAATGAGCCAAATGAGTTTGTTTTTGTGTTCTAGTGAATTTAGAGGTCCTTTAGAGAATTATAAAGGCAAGGGGGAGCATCAATTCGAATTATAGAGGCTAATTATGAAAGATGAATTTTCTAGGTGCTCAAGAAACCCTGACTCAGATAGATGGTCATGCTTGTATTTGGAATTGTATTTGAGCAATCTAGTGAGCTTAATGAAGGCATAAAGAGATATTTAAAATGTTGGAAGGGGTCTTGAGGCATATAAGTGATTTTAGCAAAATGGCAAAATGGAGCCAAATATGTCAAGTTGAGAAATGGCCAAAGGAATGGTGCAATGACCAAATGAATAGAAAAATACTAATTTTGGGCTCAAAATAAGAATTTAAAGAACTTGAGTTACCTGAGAAAACTTGCCCATAAAAGCCCTAAATTAAGGCCTAAGAAAAATGTAAGGGGAAAAAGTTAAACGAGCAAGTCATTTGAAGTACTATCAAGCCTTAAATTTAGCTAAAAAGTGAGTAATGTGAGTCCTAGAAATATAGTCAAGTGGTTAAGAAAGAAAAGTTCTAGAAATATAGTCAAGTGGTTAAGCCTTAAAGTGCCTCTAAAGGGTTTAGAATGTATCATACATGGCATAGCAATACATATAGTCAGTATATATAGGCCTTAGCATTGGCATGAATGTTAATGTGATGTTTTAGGCCTTCAGTGTGACAAAGGGCCTTACTGTTAGTGCTTAGCCGAGAAGAGAAATTTAACAAAAGAATAAGAGCAAGAGTAAGCAACAATGGGGTAGTGTTTAGTACAAGTAGCATTTTCCTCCTTTTTGTTATGTTTTTAATTGCTTGAGTGTCTGGTTATTTGTATGTTGTGTTTGCTTGATATTTGAATGATTTTATATGATTTTTATGAATTATTAGTCTAGTAAGGGAAGCTTTACCTGATGATGGCTAAAAGAAAAGGGTAGGGAATTGGGCACAATAATTCTTCCTTATGTTAAGGATCAGTGCCACTTAGGAAAAAGTTTGGTAAGCTAGGCTAGATTTTAGTTTCATGCATGGATATGTTAGAAAGTTCAAATGTTAGAGAAAGCTGCATATATGCATACATGTATACCTATATACTTGAGTGATTGATGCATGATAGAGTAGGATTTTGCTACTGAAATTTTTCCCAAAATCACACCCTATTATATCCACTAAGTCATGCGAGGTGAAAGCAGTAGAGTAGATAAAGGAAAATACGTAGCATCTTAAGGAATGAAGTACTTGATTTGTATCTCTTCAAATGCCATGTAAGTGTACTTTGTGGCAGTTATGTATTTGATGAAAAGTTTGGAATGACAATTCTTTGATGGATCAGTGAATGTATAAGTATTTATCAATAATGTAGATATTAATCTTTATATTGATGAGTATGTTGTTGTTCCCAATGGTTAGTTAAACCAAGTCTAAGGGTTAGCTGCTAACTGAGCTCTAAGATCATTGATAATGATTAAAGTGATATGATGCATGATCTAGGTCATTTATAGGCAAATATTTTATTAGAAGAGATGGCATCAGTGCCTGGGAAGCATGACTTTTTAAGCCATTATACTGCCAAATTTTCATAAAAAGGAATGCCTAACCATATGCTTTATATATAGATATAATAAGTAGATGCATTATTGAGAATGTATAAGTTAGAAAAGAAAGTTTTTTGTTTTATAATTCTGCGCTTTGTAGTATATTTATTACTTGAATTGGCAACCATGATAATATTACTCGCTTAAACCTAATTTGGGCATTGATATTAAGGTCTAAAGATATTAATTAGAAGAATAACCTATATTAAGAGAGGTTTGACAGTAAAGTGGTATCAAATCATCGTTTAGGCCCGATTTAAGCCCAGTTCAACGTAAGGTCAGTCATTAGGTTATAGAGTCTCAGGGGAAGAGAATGTTTGATTAGCTGATTGCCTACTTATTTAATGGATTGAAGAGTATAATGATTGTTAAAGGCATAAGGTATACCTTAGAGCTGGTGTGAGGCATGCGTGAGTTTGAAAGTTGTAAAGGTGAGTGAAGGAATTTAGAAGGGCCATTAAGGTTTATGGTCCTTTTTAGTAAAGAGTGAATAGTGAGCACTAAGAAGGACAGATTCACTAGGGGAAGTTAGTGCAGACATAATGGTAAGGGTTTTGTAAGTTATTCGCTAGGGGAAGTTGGACTAACACTAAGAAGATATAATTCTGAAACAGGCTGTTATCCAATAGATTTAGGAAATCCTAGCTAGAAGTTAAAATGAGAGAAAAAACCCTTCTAATTCCTACCATAGCTTAATATTCTTCCCATGAACTTTTCAAACTCTAACCCATCAGTCCCTTGTATATAGGTACCCTTTTAGAGTTGGTCCAAGCCTTAAAACTGAGTAGCAAGTGCCAAACTAGCTTAGAAAGAGTTATTCACCTGCTCTTGATTGTAAGTTAGTATAGATAGGGCTAATGCTTGGATTATGAACATAAAGGAGATGACTAGAGGTGACAATTGTACCTTAGAACTGGAAGGAAAAATGGACCATTGGTGGAGGAGTATAGATAAGAAAGTTAAAGATCCCTAGTGTAACATTCAAAAATTTATTAAGAAAAATAATGGAGAGTTAAGTATTTAATTTAGGAAAAATTGAGAATTATTATGGGAATTTAGGAATAAATTATAAAAAACATTTTAGGCATTTTGAGACAAATAATAATCTTTTGCCACTATTGATTGAAAATAAATTTAATAGTGGATTTAGGCTTGATTAAAAAAAGTTAATTAAGTGAAAGTGAACATTTAATATTTGGGCCATATGATTAATTTATTTATGCCAAGAATCATTTTTAGAGGCCTAACACTTAGGAAATGAGCTCAATTGGACCAAGGGTTTTTGTGTTAGCCCAAATTCCTTCAAAACCCTAAAAGTAGGTAGCCACTCATTATGTTTGTGTGTTGAAGTAAGTGTGGACAGTAGAACAAGGAGATGATTTTTAAAACTTGAAAGGGAGCCTAGGGTTTTTCAGCTTCTTAACTCCAATTTGCATTATTAGAGAGAGATTTAACTAAGGTAAATTGTACAAAACATGATCCTCTCATCTTCCTCCTCATTTTGGTTTGATTGGTTTTTTGTTTGGAGGATTTTCACATTCTTCCCAAATTTGAAAATAGTTGTTTTAGTAGTTTCTTACATGAATTTTTTGACCTTGAGGCTAAAAGAACCATTAGGTAAGTACTTTCTCTCTGTTTTGATGTGTTTTATGCTAGAAATTAGCCCTAACGACTTACTTTTATATTGGGTTCTATTATTGTACAAAAATACAAAGAATTTGAAGTGGGATATTATAGTTTCTGGTGTTAGAAGGCTCAAATCTAAATTTAGAATTCATTGGAGACCAGGTAAGTGATTCTTAAGTGGTTAATAATACTAGGAATAAATGGGCAACTGATTTTTGTAATGAATGATGACTAAGATTTAATTATAATTAATTTAGGATTTTTAGAGCATTGGCATCTATTTTTAGCTTCTAAGGAAATTGATACAACTAAGTTAGGTAACTATGGGTTCATTTCTAATTCCATATATATGTACATTTTAATCTAATATTTGTTGCACATATATATTTTTTATGCTAAATGATTAGCTGGCTACTTGATTGTTTGGACTGTGATCGTGTCCTTGGTGGAGCTGTGGTCATGCTGCCACCTTTGCATTGTGCCATAATTGTGCATTTAGTTGTGACCAAATTCAATGGAATGCATTGAGCCATCGACAGGTTCAATGGGGGGTTGGCCCTATGGGCAGGCCTTTTCTTCTGTTTTTGACCATTAACATGTTGTATATAATTACTAATATGTGATAATAGTTATTGGTAGTTTAACTAGTTCATTTGCTAATTATATTAATGCTTTTGGTATTTCTCTGTATAAATTACATTTATATTGATTAATTTGTACATATGTATGGAATTTCTCTTTGGTTACTAAGATTCACATCTCACCCCATTTCATGGGTTAACAATTTTCAAGCGAAGGTTCCTTGGCTAGACAAAAGGGAAGGAAGTGGATGATTCCTCTTAGATTTTGGCCTTTTGTGGAACTCCTGCACTTGGATGCTTTTCAGTTTAGTGTAGATGCTATTCTTTTTGTAATCTAATTTGTATAGCATCATGATACATTCATTTTTGCCAAGTATAAGTATTTTGATGTTTGTAACCAAGGAATTAATCCCTAGGAAACTACACTTTAGATTATATGGATTCCTATGTATTTACGTATAATTGAGTACCCATGAACTGATATGTATGCATAAAATTTGCCTCATCAATCTAATGAATATGATTATTACTTTACTTTTGTGGCTTATTTTAGTTCTACTATATATTTTCTGCTGTCATATATGTTTCATGTGATTTTTGGAGATGTGCCATAACCATAATTTGCGTCTAAGATTTCTTTGGAGCTGTTAGGGAAAGAACATGTTTGAATAGTTCATTGAAACTTGCTTAAAGTGGTTTGGGGTTACTTGGTAGATAATTTTATATTTTAGGTTGTCACTTGAGATTACATAGGGTATTTTTTTGTCATAATGGTATGGGTGATAATACATTACAAGATTGCATTGGAATGATTAGTTTTGGAGTCCATGGATCACATAAGACTAATTATCTGGAAGTTATGAAGAAAAATGGTGCCATACCATTATAGATTATTCATAAATCTCATGTTATATTTCTCTTTTACCAGCAATTAGTCATATTTATACTTTCAGTAGTAGAATTTACCGTTATTAAAAGCCTTAAATAATCTAATTATACACAAATAAATATTTTCATCATTTTATTCTCCAAATTCATGTTATGCTTAGAATATCACAAAATGAAGCATGAAATTTATGGGTTACATCTTATGCATAATTTCATCACTTTAACACATAATAAGGGCTAAACTTTGAAAAATCATAACTTGACCTACACAACTCTGATTTGTGCAAACTTAGTAGCCATGAAAAGCTTATAATAAGAGCTATCTACTTTAAAAATTTTAGGTCAAAATAAGTTTATTTGGTTCCTCAAAACCCCCAAAAATAGAAACTGACCATATGAATAATAAACTAATTTTGCTGCATAATTTAGGCAATTTCAAAAATTTATAAAATATTCTATAGAACTCCAAAAATTGTATTCTTTGACTCTTTTGAAAAGCTCTTAATGTCCTTTAAATGTCTACTAAATTTTATCCCAGGATTCATTCATTTGGTCTATCAATAGTTTATGGACATATTATGGCTCAAAGAATAGAAATTTTAGTTCAAAATGCTTCTAAATGAGCCATATTATGTCATGTGATCTGGGCACATTTTAAATGATAAATATATCATATATGACTGGTTCAATGTGTCTCAAATGCCATAAAAATCAAAATCACCTTCCCAATTGCCATTATACACATACAAATTCAAGAAGTCAAGGGGTCAAATTTTACAATATCACATATTTTTATCTAAAAATGATTCATATATCACATTCTCATACTATTAAGTGTGTTGGGATGTTCAATACATGAAAATGTACATGTACATAGCCATAGATACAATAATATGCCTTAAAACATAAACTATTGTCAAAGTAACTCTTCTTATACCTTTTGTTCCTTAGTTTTGCTTTCTTGAGAGCCACTTAATCGTGGTTAATGAAAATAGGAAAAAAAATAAGATTCAAAGAATTTTAATAGCTAATCCAATATTCAAGCATACATATATGGTTCGCTCAAGTTCAAAGAATGCAAGCATGCATGTCATACCACTATATATCATTCACATTCATGCATTAGGGATCTCATGGCTCATTTAAGAGCAAAACAAGCTTTAGAGACTTTTGGTCTAGTTTCACCAAACATCTTGGGACTTTTGATTTAGTCTCGCCTTCTTTCAGGGACTTTTGACTTAGCCTCACTTTAAATTGAGACTTTTGGCATAGTCTCATCCAATTCAGGAACTTTTTTCTTCACCTCACCCATTTTAAGGAACTTTTGGCACAACCTCATCCATTTAAGAGTTAAACCAATTCCAAATGCAATCAAATATCACATAATTGCATAAAATCAAGCAATCAACAATATACATAATTTGCAAGCAAAATATACAAGCAATCCAAGACACTCAAGCAACCAAGCATACATACGTACGAATGAAGGAAAAGCTACCTTGATCCAAGAATTCCAATTAGTTCTCTTTTGTTTCTTTTCCCTCTTTCAAAGCTCTATACCCACACTTGAATGAAATCTCACTTGCTTGACTTAGACACATCAAATGAAATACAAAATTAATAATAGAACCACACTTGCACTCATTTTAGGCTAACATGTGCAAGTTAGGGTTTTAGGTGCATATATGCTCCATTTGAGTACCTAATGAAGCAACTTCCACAATTCAACTTCTTGGCTCTAAAATCTCACTTAATATGGACCATATGACTCTAATAGGACTTAATAAAGCCATCAGATGCATGATTTAAGGAGCCTAGTACCAAGTTGCTTCTTTAGACCTAATTGAAATCTTAAAAATTCACCTTCTAAAATAAGACTTCTAAATTCAAACCAATGATTCCTTTAGTATTTATAATTCATATCTAAATCATTTATAACCTTGGAATCATTAAAAACTCTTCCTAGGTACCAATTCCCCACCTTGGCCTAACCATGCACAAAAAGGAGTCCCATAGAGTTTTTTGTTCAATTCTTATAGAATTTGGCACTTATAGAATATCTTTGCCTCTTTTCTACTCTAGATATGGCCTTACATGGTTTTAAATACCTTTTTAACATTCCAAACTTTCCAAAGTGCAAATAAAACCCTAGGTAGCCTACTTTGCATTTTAAAGTTTTTTACTTGATTTCAATTGCGAAATCTTAATCTTCATCATTTAAAACTCCTAATTCAATCATATTTTGATCAAAATCAAATTTGCTTCTCCTCTCCTCTCTCTTGGCTGAATTGGTGTAGGCTAGGGTTCTATGCCTATAAAATTTCTCCTAATCTTGGTCATTCTAGAAATCTTGGGATGTCTACTTTATGCTAAAAATATGTACAAGTCATAAAATCCCACACACAGGCATTTGACACGCGAAATGATCTGGAGGTCAGACTGGGTTCTGATGTTGTCACAGTTTACTGATATGAATTTCAAAAATGTCCAACTAATTTCAAAAAAATCCAATACGTGAAAATGATAGCAATATGGAAATATGTGGATGTTAACTAGAGAGAAAAAATATTTCCAAATCAGTTCATCAAGCCAAGCTCTCAAAAATCGATGGAACAGTACTTCTGGTCAGGCAAGATAACTGATACTGGGCAGAAATTTCAAAAATTCATATCTTCGTCTCTAGACCTCCAAATGAGGTTCTTCTAGTTGCTACAAGTCACTATGAATGTCTAATTTTTTAATATAAAATTTTGTAGCAATTAGATCACATTTGCCCCTCGGATGATATAATTACACAACTAACCAAATGAACAGTGTTGGTGGAAATCTGAAATTCTGATACCAACTTTGAAAAATCATAGAAAATTTCACAGACCTCCAAATGACATGATCTTTGGTTTCCCAAAATCTCTAGGCAAGATCTAATCACATGCCAAATTTCAAGGCATGAAGAGGTCATTTGGTCAGACTTTGACATAAGGGGGCAAAGTGTCTATTTCTTTGTTAAAAGAGGGCTCCAAGGGTTCACATTTGCTTCTCCTACTCCTAAGGCTCTATGAGCACATGGGAAAGCATCAACATGGGCTATCAAACATGGCTTAAATGTCTAACAACCCAGATTTGCAAAACTCACTCTCCCACACTAAAATAGACACCATGTACATAATGTCAAAATCTTGCTATTCATACTAAAAACTTGATACATTATTCAATATAGTTCTAATTCTCATCCATATATCATATGTACATCCACTTATAAGTATTCATAAGTGCATACACCAAGTACATCATTGGATTACATCTCTTAACAACAAAACGGTGACAAAATGGCTATTTTACAAATCCTTTGCTGATTTCCCTAGCTTCAAGCTTAGTGGCTCCTATGTCTTTGTTCACTCGATCCACCTAGCATGTTAGGATAGTGGAGAGGAGGGAATGAGATTCAAAGAATCCTAATAGCTCATCTCTCATTCAATTATACATAATATATATAAAGCAAGTTTTTCAAATGCATGTATGGAAAGTGGAAGTCATGGACATTTTAAAAGCAACATTGGCATGCGAATCAAGTATACAAGACATTCAAGGGTTCACCAAGTGTTTGGATTGGCCTCACACTTCTCCTCATGGATTTTGGACTTGCCTCACCCACTCTTGAACACTTTGGATTCAACCATACTCTTGGGAGTCCACATTGCTTTTGGGAGACCATTTGCTTTGACTCAACCAAGCTCGAGGGTTCTTAACTCATCCTCACCCAAGGGAAGAGTTCTTAGCTTTTCCACACTCAAGTAACCTCATACAAACATCATGGATTCATTTAACATATAACATAGCATCAAGGGTCATGACATGTAAAGGCATGCTAGCATACATTTCATAGTTAGAAAATACACATACACACATTCTAGAACAAGCTAAACACACATCCATGCATGAGAGAAAGGGGAAAGAGCTACCTTATAGGCTAACACAAGCCTTCCCTTTCAATTTGTCTTCTCCCTTCTTGATTTCACTATCACAACTAGATGGAAGTGCTTCTCTTGAGCCTAGACACATAAGAGCATGGAATTACTCTCTCATAACTCAACACTTATTCACACAAAGCTAGGGATTTCTTTATAGCAAACCTTACCAAGCATATAAGAAACTAGGGGTTCTTTCTCTCTCTAGAAGTTCACCAATTATTCTTCCTCTCTCAAGCTCTCAAGAAAGGAAAGCAAAGAAGAAGAAGTGAAGATACATGAGTTTCTTGCTCATTCTTGACTAGAACAGAGCTTCCTTACTCAACAATCCATGGAAAGGAAGCTCAGAAGGAGAAGAATAAAATCAAGAAGAAGAAGCATGAAGAGCTTTAAAGGTTCTTACCTTTCTTTCTTAGCTTCCCTTCTTTCTCTCTTGGTTCCTCCTAGTTTCCCTCACTCTCTCAAGCCTTTTTTTTGTGCTTGGATGAAGCTTAGGTCGATTAAAGGAGAAAGGATGAGTTTGGATGCTTTAAGAAGTCAAATTCTCTTTTTTCATACTTTTCCAGACTAACCCTCGCTATAGCGAAGCATAACCCTTGCTACAGCGAGCACGTATCAGTCCCAGACCCCTGCTTTCGCTATGGCGCGCGCTACAGTGAGCAGCTCCCTAGTTTTTGTATTGGGTGCTCGCACTCGCTATAACTAGAAGCATTTTTGCTATAGCAAAAAGGCACTATCGCTATAGCTAGACCATTTCTCGCTATAGCGAACAGGTACTTTCGCTATAGCTAGGCCATTTCTCACTATAGCGAGCAGACTTAGAAAATTTCAAAACTTCAAAAAATTTTTAGCTTCTTCTTTTCTTCTTCTTTTTTTTCTCTTTTTTTTTTTTGGCTGGTTGTTACAATGTTTAATGGAGATTAATTTAGGGAAATTAGTTTCCTTAAAAGAGCTTCTTCTTCCAAGGTTTCAGCCATAAAGTTCACTCCCTTAGAAACCCAAAAAAATAGAAAGAAAAAGGAGAAAGAGTAAGAAAGTGCTTACAATAACATCATAGGCAAATTCTACATATTTGCTTACCTTAGGTAGCCTTTTTTCTCCTTACTTCCTTGTGGTTTTATGTGCGTTTTAGGTCTAGTTTGGTGCTACTCAAAGTTGGCCAAAATGAAAAAGAAAGGGTGAAGGTGGCCTTTTATAAGAAGGAGCTAGGGTTTTATAATTTTTCCATATTCTAATTTTGCCCTCAATCTTTAATTCTATAATTTGAGCCCATTTCAACTACTTTGTAGAAATTGTCATTGTCATTATAAAATTTAGGTCTTCTTGTTTATTAAACACATTTTGTTCAAATTTATGGCGTTTAGAACAATCTAAAATGATCCAATTAAAGTTTAGGTCAACCAATGACCTAAATCGCATACCAGAAAGGTTTTAACCATTCTGATAGTTCCTAAGATTTTTTGGGCCTCTAAAAACTCTAATAAGCTCAATTTTATCATTCAAAACTCCCTCTTTTAAGTTTCTAAGAATTTGCCTAAAATTATGATTTTACCATTGGGTTTTGGTTCATCCTGCTTAGCCATTTTGGCTCTGGTTCTAAGTTATTTCTTAGTTTCTTAACCACATTTCTAAATGTTCCAATTAGCATCCTATCTTCAATTGACCTTAATTTGTTTTATTTAATGGCTTCTTTTATTAATATTTTTTGTTTAGCCTTTGAAAAAAAGAATATTACATTTTACCTCTTAAAAATAAATTTTATCCTCAATTTGGAACGTATCTTAGTTAAATAGTTGCGGATGTTGCATTCTCATATTGTCCTTAAGTTCCCAGGTTACCTGATTAGAAGATAGGCCCTTCCAGACCACTTTTACTAGAGGAATGCTCTTATTTCTCAATTGTTTGATCTTAGTATCAACGATTTTCTCTGGTGCTACCATATAAGAAAGGTCATTCTGCAATTGAATGTTCTCATATTCTATGACATGTGAGGGGTTTAGCAAGTACTTTTTAATTAGGAGACGTGAAATACATCATGGATTTGGGCGATTAGGGGGCAATGTTATACGATAGGCAATAGGTTCAATTCTTTCAATGATTTCAAATGGACTAATGTACCTAGAATTGAGCTTCCTTACTTTAATAAATTGACCTACACCAATAACTGGAGATACTCGAATAAATACATGGTTTCTAGTCTCAAACTCTAACAGCCTCTTTCTCTTATCAGCATAACTCTTTTGTTTATGTTAGGCTATAAGGAGTTTCTTCCGAATCAGTTTTATCTACCTAGTGGTCTGGTTTACTATTTTAGGTCTTATCAGACTCTTCTCACCTAGCTCAACCCAACACAAAGGTGACTTATATTTTCTCCTATACAATGCTTCATATGGGATTATCTAAATACTAAAATGGTAACTATTATTATAAACAAACTTAGCAAGTGGTAAGTGCACGTCCCAATTCTCCTTTATTTCTAAAACACACGCCCTCAACATCTCCTTTAAGATCTAAATGGTCCTCTCTATCTAACCATCTATCGGGGGTGTAGGTAGTGTTAAATCTCAATCTTGTCTCTAAAGCTATAATAATGACCTTTAAAAGTTTGATGTAAACATGGGATCTCTATTAGATATTATGCTATTAGGTACTTCATGAAATCTTACTATCTCTTTTATATCAATTGGGCTAACTTATCTAATATATATTATGGTTGTGTCGCATAACCTCCAAAATAAAACTAGGTTGAAAAAATATATAGTTAGTGGCACAGCCTAGGTCATCTTTCTTGAAAATAGAATTCAATATTTAATTAGATTTTCTAAGTGTAAAAGGATCCTAGAATTACCTAATTTAAGGGGGGTTTAATCTAATTAAACTAACTAGAATTAAATTAAATCAAAGTTCCTAATTGCTACCTAATTGGATGAACTAATGAGGCAAGTAATGGACTTATGACTAGCTTTGGATTTGTCCCTTGATATCCACTATCCTTATCCTAATTCAATTGTAATTAATTCTAGCTTAAGAGTCTCTAATTGTGTTTGTGGCAAATGATCTTGAATTACCATTTAAGATTCAAGAAATTAACAAGTTAATGTTGAATTGAAACTTCAATCCTGCACTTAATCATTAATTCTTGCTTTTAGGATCAATGAACACTAAAATTTGATTGATTAATTAGTGTAATACCTTATATTTCTATTATCATACTCTTTCATTCCAGGCAATTAGTGCACATTCACAAGACAAAAGTAAGGAATAGTATGAAAATAATACACTTTTATTACGTTGCATCGAAGTAAATTTTCTCAATTCGCGTTACATTGGCCCCATGGATTATCCAAAAACATTCTCTAGTCATTTACCATTGGAACAAATCATAATCAACTCAAAATATCAAGCAATCCATGGTTTCCAAGTCAAAAACCCTGCAATTTACACTTAAGCTCGCAGATAGTGCATAGCAGATTTCAAGGCCATTTTGAAAAATCATAACTAAATGTAGAAAAAATAAAAATCATGTAAACCATAGCTTGTTAGAAAGCTCTAGATGTCAACTTCATATAAAAATAAGTCCCAACCACGAAAATCCCATCTAGACCACTTTTGACAATAGAAAAGGAAAGAAGGTCTGGCTACCCTCTAATACTAATACAGATTACTGATATAGATTTTAGAAATTCATAACTAATTTTACAAAAATCCAATCTATGCAATATATACCAATTTGGAAAGATAAAGATGTTAACTAGGGGAAAAAATAGTTCCAGACCAATCTAGATGCATTCGGACCTCGAAATTCAATCAAATAGTACTATAAGTTTGATTGTGCACCTAGTACTAGATAACAACTTCAAAAATTAATATTTGTTTCTCTAGACATCCAAATGAGGTGTTTCTAATTGCCACAAGTCACTGGGAAGGTCTTATTTCTTTCTCTAAAATTTCATGACAATTAGACATCATTTGCCCTATGAATGACAGATATACAATTTGGACCAAATGAATAGTGACAACAGCAAAAACCAAAAAAATTGCTAACTTCAAAAATTCACCAAATATTCTATAGACCTCCAAATAATACCCACTTTTGCTTTCTAAAAACCTCTCAACAAGCTCTAGTGCATGCCAAATTTCAGACCAAAAAGAGCTCATTTGGACAAAAAATGATATAGCTCACCAAAATGGTCATTTTTGCTCCATATGAGATACCAAATGTGTCCAAATGGCTTCCTTTAATGTCTGGCACCTCTTGGGTAGGTCTAAAAGCATGAATATGACTTGTGTAAACTGCCCAAATGGTCCCAACCCCATGTATCTTAATTTGGCTATCCCACACTCAAGAATATATAATCATCACATGCCATCAAGGTGTCAAATTCTATATTCTCATTAATCTAATGCCACAAAAGAGCTATACAATGTTCATACATCATATTGCATTTTTCCATGAGCTTACATCTCAATAATATGTACAAAGTAACTTTAGTATTCAAATGCATAACAAGCTACATAATGGACAAAGTATGACTTTTCAATGCCCTTGGCCTACCTTCCTTGCTTCTTGGACATCACCTAGGCATTTCAAGATAATAGAAGGAAGGGGAGTGAGATTCCTTGAACCTCAATAGCTCACACACTTATTCACACACACATTCAAGGCATATATACATTAAAGCATATGTATGGAAGGTTTAGCAATCATAAAGTATGCAAAGTCATAATTTCCATGCCACTTATTCACATTCAAGCCAAGACCATGCTCTAAAGACTTTTGATTTTGCCTCACCCTATTTCTAGGACTTTTGGATTTGCCTCACTCTTGACCTAGGGACTTTTAACTTGGCCTCACCCTTCCAAGAGATTTTTGGCCTTGTCTCACCCATGCCATGAGACTTTTGGTATCACCTCATCCTTATGAGCCATTTCCACAACCAAAGCCATTCAAGGAAACACATTGGTACCAATGTCATGTCAAGGCATCAAGTGGTGTGTTGTCAAGTCACAAGAGAATACACAAATACACAAAGACATACATATGTACACAAGAATGCAAGGAGAATGAGATAGAGAGCTATCTTAGATTTATGCAAGCTTTTCTTGATCCTTTTCCTTCCCTTTTTTGGTCCCACAAGCACAGCTAGGTGGATGTATGTTCTCTTGGCCTAAACACCATAAAGAACACACAATTACACACTTGAAGCAAGCCAAGACACTAAACTCACTCTTTAACACACACTTGATTTCATAAGTGGCATAATGGTTCCATAAATGGCCTATTGAAGCAACCTTCACAATTTAAACTTTAGGCTCCCATCTCTTTCCATTTCTAGGACTTTTGGCCTCATCTAAGGTCCTTGGAGCCCTCACACATTCATTTGCACAATTGAAAAATCAAGTTGCTTCATAAGGCACCATTATGGACACCATTGTCCCATCTCCCATTTCATGACTCCTAAATTTTTCTCAATAGTTTCTCTCATCTTTTAACATCATATAAAGTCCCAAACAAGGCTAGAACAAGTTAAAATACTCCATAACCTAGTATTATTGCCTTGGCTGAAACTAGCACCATAATGGAGGTTCACAAGCTTCTTGATTTTTCCTTGATGGGAGAGCCACTTGGGAGGGTTTCTAAGGGTCTTAGGAGCTCAAGGAAACATTCAAATAGCCAAGGAATTACTCACAAAAAATCAGATTTTCTAAAACCCTAGAAAATACCATACTTTCATAACTTGATTTCTATTAGTTTTTCTTGGAATTTCTTGCCATATTCCTCTTCCTTATGGTCTAAAACTCTAGTCCCTCTCTTGTTTTTGGGCAGAAAATCCTCCCCCTATATGGTTCTATTCTTGGCCGAAATATACACTAAGAAGAAGCAAGAGAAGGAAGTAACCAAGGTGAGAATTTATCTTAGATTCAAGTGTGTTTCTAAGCTCTTTCTTTGTTTGCTCCACCATAAGAAATTTGAACTCCTCCCTTAATTTCTAGACCAAAACAGAACCATTCATCTGAAATAAATCATGGAAAGAGAGGAGGAAAGGAGAGGAACAAGATTGAAGGATGATGGAGCATGAAATTCCTTAGATTTTCTTACCTTTCTCTTGATTTTTCTCCTTTCTCTCCCTCTCCTTGTGCGCCAAGAAGAGCTGCTCAATTTTTGTATTTTCGGTAGAAAAAGCCATGCTTAAGAAGGTGAGAGAAAAAAGGATAAGTGTGTGGAAGCTTCAAGAAACACACTTTCAAAATTTTCAATTTCGTCCTTCCATAATGGCAATTTTATTTTGGCTTCGTTTTAGCTCCTTTTTGATAACCATCTTTTCCATTATAAAATTTAGGTTCCTAATTTAATAAAATTCCTTTGGAATCACTCAGTTGATTGGATTGGATTAAGTACTGAATTTTTTATTTCTCCTTCAATTTTTCATGTATGCAATCAAAGTGTTCGATGAAATGCATGAGTGAAATTGTATGCGTAATTGTTTGATTTAAGGATTCCTTGGAGTTTGATTGGTTAATTAAACATCTTATGATGATAATTCAGAGGCTAATTGTAACAAACATAATTTTCGTAAAACGATGAAATGAGCCGTATAAAAGTAAGTCTTCTAAAATGAGTTAGATAATATTCTAAACAATTTGGATAGAGTTCTAGGCTCCTAAAAATAATAATTCTAGGCTCTGATGGAAAGAAAAATAGAGTTAGGACGATGAAACAATTTGTGACAAAAACTAACAAAACGTAATGGTATTTTCGTAAAGAAGTACAACTTTTGAAAAAATACATAGGAGGGCTTTTTAAATAAAAAATTTAAGTTACCCAAGGTTTTTAGAGGCCCCAAAAATTATGGGAAACCCCGGAACTGGTAAAGCCCCTCTAGTGTACATTTTCCAACAATGGTAAGCCTGAACTTTGATGTATTCATTCGGGAATAAAGCCCTTGTTCAATTACTTTAATAAAAGTGTGCTAACTTAATTATTATTATCATGCCATATGTAAATTTTTGGTTGTTATACTCCACTTGAATTTCATAGTAAGATGCGAATTCATAAGGGGTTTCCGCAGTAATTAGCAAAAATTACAGCGTAGGTGCACCTAGCTAAAAGAAAAAAAGTATAGGTGGAGAAAGAGCTACCCGTTAGGTGAAGCCATCCATGATAGGGTAAGGAGCTATTAAGGAGATGAAGCTACCCCTAGGTATATATGTGGTAATGAAACTTTTCACTCGCAGTTGTCAAATTAGCTAAGATTAATGATTTTTTACTGGTTTGCACTATAATGCCTATCAAGCCATCTCCCAAGAAGCTCTTAATTAAATCAATTAGTTTAATAATTCATGAAACTAAAATTGAAATAAATGGGGATTGGATACAAAATTGCAAAAATAAATAGGAACAAATAAATCAATTAACAAAACTTAAGCAATTAAACAAAACATAACTAATCTAGAATCCTTCCCTTGATATTTTCCCTTCCTTGTCATCTAAAAAATCTCTTAAATTTGATTTTAATCCTCTGGTTAATAATCTTTAATGTTCTTAAACTATAGCTTAGTATTTTAATTAGTTTGTATCATTAATCCTAATGCAACCGCACTCAAGCTAATAATATGAAGCAATTCTATTTTGCACACAACTAGAAAATGCACACAAAAACCTCAACATTGTTTAGAATGAATTTTGTTTGTTTAATCAACCTATTAAATCAAATTGGGTTCTCAAATAACACCAACAATTCAGTAATCATGCAAACAGAATCATCTAACCAAAATAATACGAATTACATGAAAACATAGAGAACAAAAACAAAATTCATCTGAAATTAAAACCAAACCAGTATTTAGTACAACCATGGACTTAGGTTCAACATCAAGTTCAAGCTCTATATTGATTACAGAAGGAAAATCAGAAAGCCATTACAAAATATTGCTCCAGAATCATATGTTCATACAATCATAAAAAACACCTCTTGAATGACGCTATAGAAGAATAATCATCTAACAACATGACCTAAGGAGAATTTAAAGGCTCAAATGGGCAAGGTACATCTAATGGTCTTGAATTTTTCATATTAAAAGAAATACAATATTAATTCTGAAGTGAAATAAGCTCTTATCTTTAGCCAAATTCTAAATGTCCATTCCAATTTGCTAGTTCATCTAATCTGTAAAGCAAAAATATAGATTAGGCCATTGTTGGAAAAATTGTAATAATGGCAATTTAAACCCAAATATAATAATAATGCAATTAAAATTCATTAATCTAAATTTAGCCCAATTAATATAAAATAAATCTAAGGTTATCAAACTAGCCACAATGAATTATTATTAAAACAAAATATGAGGGATATAAAATATAATAATGTCGAATTATCAATATTCATGATATGCTAATGATAGGAGGAAAAAGGGCTGCCTATTAAGTATAGCAACCCGTGTAAGGTAAAGGAGCTACCAAAGATGTGTAGCCGTCACCAATAAGAGTTAACCTAATTTTTCCATATGATTTCCATGTCAAAATACTTAATTCAATAAAGATTATCTCATGCATATGTTTTTGTATTATTTATTTTTACCTTGGTCATTATTGAGACAATGGGATTGTCGGATGAATTAATGTTATGTATAAAACTTTCAAAGGATTCTCTTCAATCTAGGGTCATGTTTGTTAAGCTTACAAATATGAACCTTGTCATGTTCTCTGTGCGGTCACTTCCTCTATTTGGGATATGACAAAGTTGGTATTAGAGTATAGGTTTCCCATTGCCAATAGAGTGAGTGTCCTCTAATGACACCTCAGTTATCATTATAAACCCAGGAATAATTATAATTGAGGTATTATAGGATGTTGATAATCCCTCCCTTTTGTGTAATTCCTTAAGATGTATTGTCATGTGTAAATATATATGAATGATTAATTTATGTTCTAAAGTTGTGCTTTGGTTTATATAGAGTAATGATGCCAGCTAGATCTAGTGTAGTTGTTGGCAAAGCTGTAGAAAGAAATATAGATGAACCTTCTATTAGGGTTCCTACCCCACCTATAGCCCCCACCTCTAGGGGTCGCGGTAGAGGTACTGGTGGAAGTTGAGGTAAGCATGGAAGGCATAGTGAGCAAGGCAAATCCACCCTACCCATAGTAAAGAATGTAATAATAGAAAGAGTTATGACTCCACAACCGTAATTAGGATCATGGGATGCATTAAAGGCTAATTTACACGAAACTATAGAGGCATTAACAAATATGGTGCAAGCATAGGGGGCTAAAATTGATCAGTTAGTAGGTGTTATAGCCCCATAAGTCCAAGCTTAGGTTCAACCTACTCAAATGGTACAACTAGTGCAAAACAAAAGAAGAAATACTAATGATTTGATATCTCAGTTTTGAAGTTAAAACCACCTATATTGTTTTGTTCTGATAGTTGAGAAGACCCCCAAAATTTCCATTTATGATGTTGAGAAGGCATGCCAAGCCATTAAATGCTCAGGTGGGGAAAGGATTAAGTTGATCACCTACCAGTTGCAAGATGTGGCTTATACATTATGTGAGAACTTATTTCAAGGAAGGCCTATGGAATCACCTCTGATGACTTAGGAAGAATTAAAGAAAGCTTTTATGGCTAGATTCCTACCTAAAAGTACTAGAGATGCTAGGTACTAAGAATTTGAGACTTTGAAGCAAGTACCAGATATGAGTGTCTCTGAGTATAATATTCATTTTATATAATTATCACATTATGCACCTCATTTAGTCTTCAGGAAAAGAGACCGAATTAAGAGATTTATGGATGAATTGTTGCACCCATTGTTTAATGTAGTGGCAGCTTAAACCAAGCAGTTTCTTTTTTTATGCTATAGCAGTTGATTGTGCAAGGAAGATTGAATTGTAGGGGATGGAAGAGAAAGCTCCCTTTAAAAAGTGGAAAAATGAAATTGACAGAAAAATACAAGGTATAGGGTATTTGACATATGAGTTGAGATTTCAAGACCAAGACTGGACATTATCTCTAGTACCGAAATACAATCCTCAAGTGGTACAATTAATCAAATATCATATGAGAGTGGCATCGAGCATTATGCCTAGTATGGTTAAATTCAAATGGAATGTGACAAAAATTGTTGTCCCATTTATGGGAAGCTTCACTCAGGGTAATGCTATAAGGCAACAAGTGTACATTATCTTTGTGGGCAAGTTAGACATTTGAAGAAAAATTGTCTGCTCCAACAACATGGGTCTAGTCATGGATCAATTTCATAATCTCCCTAGACAATTCTTATGGCAGTTACACTAATTCAATTGGTTCCCACACTACTAGGTAAGGTGGTGCTGGGAAAGGTGCAAGAGGCAAAGGGTAAGCCTCTACAAGAAAAGGACAAGTACGTGTGTTTGCCTTAACTCGACAAGATACGTAAGCCTCTAATGCAATAATGATAGGTATACTTCAAGTTTGTTCTTATGATACTTGTGTGTTGTTTGATCCTAGTTCCACTCATTTATACATATCTCCTTACTTTGCTAGATTGGCTAGTAAAGATCCCGTCAAATTAGATGATTCCTTTGTGGTTGTGACTCTGGTAAGTGAGTCATTATTAGTGGACCATGTCTATCGATCTTATGAGGTCCTTATTGTAACATCTAGTCCCCCCATAAACGTGAGGAACATAATGTTCAGTTTCTCCGTAAATGTCAGAAATGGGCTAGATATAAAAGAAAGTCCCCAAAATAGAAAGATTTAGAGCCAACTAAAATTAGGATAAAATTTTAAATAATAAAAAATGAGGATTTGAGCCTTGAATTGTCCAGAAATCGGGGTTGGAATGATTCAAAAAAAATATTGAAAGGCCAGTGGGATTTTTGTAAATACAAACAACTTTTGAAAAACTCACAAGAGGACTTTTTAAATGAAAAATTTGTGCTTTCCAGGGTTCTTAAAGACTCTGAAAACCATGGGAATCCTCAGGACAGTTGAAACCCTTCCGGTGAGCTATTTCAACCGTTAGTTAACTAAAATTTTTATTAAACGGTTCAAAATAGTTTAAAATCCAAATTGAGTGATTCCAAAGGCATTTTATAAATTAAAGAATCTAAATTTTATGATGAAAAAGACAATTCTCAAAAAGGATCTAAAACAAACTCATACGGCATAGTCAAAGTGTAGTGGCGAGAATGGTAATTATGGAAAAAGGTTAAAACTATTCCCCCCCCTCCCACCTTTTCTTTATGTCATCCATGCCTTCTCTATTGGATTTTCTTACTTAACTTCTGCTAAATACTAGTAGCTATGGCGTGATAAAGGGAGGGAGGAGAGAAAAAGGAAATAAAGCTAAATAGGTAAGCATATATGCAAAATCTCATGTTATGGTAGTTAGTAATCTTACTCTACTCTTCATACTCTTTCTAATGGTGGTTTCAACTTCATGAAAGGATGATTTTCGTGGTTGACCTCATGAGAAAAAGTGGAGGTTTGGAGCAACCAAATAAAACAAGAGAATCACCATTTAGCAAACTTTTAAATGAGGTATGATATGCAATAGAAAAACTTATTTTCTTTGAATTCCAATGGCTTCCATTTTAGGTCTAGAGAGAGAAACTAGAGAGGGGAAGGAATTTAAGCCAAAGCAAGGTAGAGATAAGAATATTCAAGCATGAGAAACAAGAATATGCAAAGAGAACAAAGAAAGAACCATGAATTTATAAGATAAAAAAGCTAGGGATTTGTGAACATAACCAAAAATTTGATTTTATCTAAGAGTTTCTAAGCCTATGTGAATGTTTGTATGAGTTCCTAAGACCTCTAAAGAACTTCCCACATACACCTCCCATCCGAGAAAGCAAAGACACTCTATGGACTCCTTAAGAAAGCCTTGCCTCGACCTAGGGCAGAAGTAATACCTAGGGAGTGTTTTAGTTGCTTCCAAGCTTAGTTTTGCATCATGTATGATGGGAGAGTATGAGAGGAAGCCTTGAAAAAATTTGAGAAGCCATAAATAGTGAGACAGAGGTGCAGGCTCCATAATATAGCATAATAAAATAACTCATAGCTAGGCTCCTTAAAATAATTATGTAATGACTCCAAGGAGTCTAAATGGAGTCAAGAATCATAGATTGAAAGAGAGAAGGGAGCCAAGATCATAAATTTTTGTAGTTGTTTTATTAAGTGCCTTATGGAAGCATAATGAAGCCATAAACTAAAGTAGCATCATGTAAAGTGTGTATAATGCCAAGGCTTATTCCTATGAGTAATTCATGTTTCTTTTGGTGTATTTAAGCCAAGAGAAGTTAATACTCCCTAAGCTTTTGGTTAGGCAAAGAAGAAGGAAGGGAAATTTAAGGAAAAAGTATGTAAATGCAAGCAAGATAGCTCACTCTTCCTTCTCTCATGCATGAATGTATAACTTGGCTTGTCTTTGAATGTGTGTATGTGTGTTCCAAGACATGAAAAGTATTCTAGCATGATTTCATATGCCATGGTACCATGATCATGCATTATGTTTCTAAATGATGTTTATGAGCTTGCTTTGATTTGCTTTAGTGTGGTAAAGCCAAAAACCCTTAGCTATAATGAGAATGAGCCAAGAACCCTTAGAATTGGTTAAGACAAAGTAAAGAGTCTCTAAAAAGTGAGGTTGACTCCTAAGAACAAGGTTGAGTCTAAAAATCTCTTAAGGATTGGGTGAGGCAAGTCCAAAATCCACAAGTGAATAGGTGAGGCTAATCCACTTACTTGGCAAGCCTTTATAAGCTATGTATGACTTACTAAATATTAAGAATGTCTCTTGAATGATTGCATATGTCAAGATGCCCATACATGCATTTGTGAGACTTATTTTGTATCTTTTATGTATGATTGAAAGGGAGATGAGTTATTAGAATTCTTTGAATCTCATTCCCTCCTCTTCAATATTCTAACATGCTAGGTGAACCAAGGAATAAGGATGGAGGCCAAGGAGTGTAAATTGCAATACTTTGACAACAGAATAGTTTTTTGTGCAAATTGATGTCAAAGTATGTATGTATAAGTTATTGGTGAGGTGTAAACCCTTGAGCATATGTACAAGCATGTAAATATATTGTATGAACCAGATTCGGAATGAAATGTATGAGAATGGGTGTTTTGGACATCCTTAACCCATGATGTCTATATGTATTTATGCAAGTGGAATAGTGAATTTAAGTTCCATGAGGTTTTGGACCTACTATAATGCTTCTACATGCTGTGTTTAAACTTTTGGACTTGCTCAGATGGTCATGGTATGCTTGGGAGGCCATTTGGTAAAAATTTGACCCTATTATGGTGCAAAACTAAGCCATATTTTGCACCTAAACCAAAACCAGAGCAAATGAATGAGTTTAGGCATGAAATTTGTTAGCCATATAGATCTCATTAAGAGTGTTTATCAGGGTTCTTAGAGGCCTTAAAAACTATAGAAATCCCTAGAACAATTAAAACTCCTCCTATTAATGTTCTAAAATGTCAGTGAACCCAAACTTTGACCATTTCGTTTGGGAAGGTTTTAAACCTGATTTGAGTGATTTCAAAGGCTATTTAGAAGGTAGAGAACCTAAATTTTATGATGGAAAATATAATTTTTGAAAAGGAGTTGAAATAATTTTAAAACAAAAAAGCCAAGAATGAATGACAAAATTGGTATTTTAAAAAGCTTTTTAAGAATACCTAGCTATATAGAGGTGGCGCCCACTTCTCCTTCACATTTGGCTTACCTAAATTTTATCTAAAACCAGGGAGAAGTTCTGCAAAAAGTGGCGCACAAGAGGGAGCTTCAAGGGAGGAGAAAAACCTAGGAAAATGTATGCAAAGTCAAGGAATTTCTTGCTCCTTCCTTCATTGAACTTGTTCTCCTTCTTCTCCTCTTTCTTTCCATGATTTTGGTGCATGATTTGGATCTATTTTGAGCCTCGTTCAGAGGGGAGAAATTTGAAATTTCAAGGAGGAGGGAAGGCAAGGGAGAAAGCTCTTAAGAAGGCTAAAGAATCAAGGTATTTCTATGGCTTCTCTTGCCTCTTGTTTCTTGTTCCTCCATAGCTAAGTTTCAACCTTATATAGAACAAATAAGAGGGAGAAAAATTTGACATAAAACAAGCATGAAACCTAGGTTTTTAAGGGTGAGGAACAAATAGATGCAAAGAAATTCTAAAAAGAACCATTAGTTTTCAAGTTTCCAAAACTTAGGGTTTTCTTTATACCTTGGCATGTATGAAACTTTCTAGTGATATTTCTAATTGTCTATGAGTATATATGGGTTCTTGAGATTCCTAGAAAGCCTCACATGTGCCATTTCGTTCATGGAAACAAAGCTAGCTCCATGGGTCTAAAACCTAGTGCATGTCTCGGCCAAGCATGGTTCTCATGCCTATGGAGAGTTTTAAATTTTTCTAATGGTAGAGAGGGACTAAATATGATAAAAGAACATCAAAGGAAGGCTTGGAAAAAATTTAGAAGCTTTGGTTTGGGTGATGAAAGTGTAAGCTCCATAATAAGACCTAAAGAAACAACTTGTGTCTAGGCTCTTAAGAATAAGTTTGTGATAACTCCAAGAGGCTTAAATGGAGTCAAGAAACCTAGATAAAAGGAGAGAATGGAGCCAAGACCTTGAATTCTAGCACTTGCTTCATTAGGTCTCATATGGAACTATTATGTAACCATAGAACAAAGTGAGCTTCCATAGAGAATGTACAATGCTAGAGCTTGCTTCCATGATGTAATTGTGTCCTATTTGATATGTTTAGGCCAAAGGAACCAAGCTCCATCTAATGGCAAGTGTGTGGCCAAAAAGGGGGAGGAATAGTAAAGGAAACAGTGTGTAAATCTTGCTTCAAGGTAGCTCTCTAACCTTTCTCAAATGCATAGCTTGGTTGTTTTATTGTCATTGAGTGCTTGTATGTGTGTTTGAGCCATGAGAAATTTTTCTAGCCAATGCTTACATGTTATGGTACCATTATGTTTCTTGAAATGTATTTATGATTGCATTATGGCTTGTATGGATTTGGTTGTGCCAAAAGTCCCTTAACAAGGGTGAGGATGAGCCAAAAGCCCCTAAAAATGGGTGAGACAGAGCCAGAAGTCTCAAGAAGAGTGAGACTTAGTCAAAAGTCCCTTGAAAGTGAGTGAGGCAAATCTAAAAGTTTCAAGAAAGATGGGTGAGGCTAGACCAATACCCTTAGGAACTTATGCTTGTTATGTATAAGTTTATATGACAAGAAAAATGCCTTATACATGTTTATTAGTTGCTTAAATGTCATGCGTGCATTCTTTGACATGTTTTAGCCATTGTTATCAGAACCGGACTAGACCATCGGTTCAATCAAAAAATTGATGAACCAACCATCTATCTGGTCTGAAAGAGCCTCAAAACTGGTCTACCTTAGATCTGATCAAACTTGGTCAAAAACCAAGTTGAACCAGCCAATTTTAGGTGAAAATTGGCTCAAAACCCGTAATTGAACCAGTCTGCAGCATCTTTTATTATAATTTTACAAAATTGAGTCTATGGCATCTCGAACCCTACTCCTCAAGGTTAGTCACCACTACACGTTCACCATTGAGCTAGTAAGCATCTTTATATGGTTATATACAATATATAATATAAAGACACTTGAGATTTTAATTTTAGCAAATCACCTAAATTGGCTTCTCTACGTCTCGAACCCCATCCCTCGAGGTAAAATCAGCTGCACCTTCACCACTGAACCAGCCAACGTTATTATATGTTAAATGCAATATTTAATATAAAGAGTTAAAGACTTATTAGCTTTTATTTTAACAAATCAAAACAATCATCTTGTGATTCGAAGCCCTAACCTTTAAATTGATAAATAAAACCTTTATCATTGAATCTCTATTATTACTTTATTTATAATTATAAAGTTTTAATATAATAAAGTAAAATTAAAATTAAAATTAAAATTCATATAATTTTTATTAAAATTATATAAATAAGTTTGAATATATAAATAAACTTAAATTTAAATATTATATCATATTTGACTTATTTTTATGTATAATTAGTCATAATATGCTTTAAAATTTATTAATATTTATTTGTTATTATTTATTATATTAAATTCTAATATATAAAATAAAAAATATATATTTAATTATTACTAGTTCGACCCCGGTTCAACCGCGGTCGAATTAATAAATTATGAACCAGTACCTTCAATGGTTCATAATCGGTTTGATTTTAAAAACATTAGTTTTAGCATCCATTATATATGTTTGAAAGGGTTAAGAGCTATTAGGATTCTTTGAATCTCACTCTTTCCCAACATATGTCTAACCATGTCTAGGTGAGCCAAGTAGACAAGGAAATGGAAGCCAACCAGCATGAGAAGCAAGATTGTGACAACAAGATAAAGAAATGGCTTGTTTAACTATATTTTGATGTCAAACTATGTAACCATGAGATGTATCTATGATGTAAACCCTTGAGCATGTTCTAATATATGTATAAATGGTGTATGTAACCATGTAGAAGCTAGATGAATGAGAATGTGAGATTTTGCCACTCCTTTGCCATTATATGATGCGATGTTCTTATGTATATATGCAAGTGGCAACATGAGATTAAGCTCCATAAGGATTTAGATCACTTGGCATGCTTTTATGAATAGTGTTTATGCTTTTAAACTTGCCAAGTAGTTGTGAAAACCAAAAGGGCCATTTGGTGCCTTGAGATGCCATTTGAGACTTCAAAATTGACTAAATGGAAACTAAACCAAAGTATGACCAAATTAATGATTTTTTTCATGAAATTTGGCTAGCAAGTAGGTCTCATCTAGAACTATTTTTAGAGCAAAGAACACTTAATTTGGAGCTCTAGAGAATTTATTATGATTTTTTTAAGTTGGCCAAATTATACAGAAATGGTATGGTTACTGTTCATTTAGTTAGTTTTCTTCTCTATGTCACACGTGGGCCAAATGAAGTCCAATGCTCATGAACTTTTACAAACATAAACTAAACACCATAATTTTTTGATAGCCACTGAGATCACCTCATTTAGAGTTCTGTAGAGGGAGATATGAATTTTTAAAGTTGCATGACAGTGTAATGCAGCCTGACCTATGTTACAGTTCCATCAATTTCTAGTGGCTTGAGGCTACTGCATTGGTCTAGAATTATTCTTAGTCAAAAGTATACATCCATAGCTTTCCAGAATAATATTGTTTGCTTAATTTTTATTTTTCTAGAATTAATTATGAATTTTTAAAGTTTATATTAGAAAACTAAAATTAGAACCCGAGAGCAAACCATGAGCTTTGTGTGATGTAGCTTCAAACCCGAAATGAATAAGATTAATTATAATGTGTATGACTTGTATGGATGTGTTCTGACTAGAAAATGATGTTGATGAGTTCACATGATCCATAGAGCATAAAATGAGAAAATAGCATCTTACATAACGTAAATAATCCCATTAAAATAATGCCTTTTCATGAGAAATGCTTGTTTCTCTATATGATCATGCTCCAATCCATATGAAATGCATTAGGATGGATAATGAGACCATGGCAAAATAGCTAAAAGGTTAAGGTATTACATGGTGAGTGTCCAATAGGTTCTTGTAATTAGAGAGTTTACCAATGTGTTTCCAACACTAGTTAGGGAGATTGAATATAGCATTGGTGTGATTCCAAGCTCTCAACCAATCTCCATACATCCTTATTGTATGGCACTTTCAAAGCTAAAGGAATTAAAGAATCAACTGCAAGACTTGTTGGATAAGGGTTTTATCCATCCCAGTGCATCCACTTAGGGTGCTCCAATATTTTTGTAAAGAATAAGGATGGGTCTTTACAGTTATGTATTAGTTATAGACAACTTAATAAAATAACAATTTGTGATAAGTATCTATTGCCTCATATTAATGATCTTTTCTATCAACTGCAAAGTGCACAGCATTTTTTCAAGATAAATTTTTATTTTGGGTACCACTAGTTGAAGATAAAGAAGGAAGATGTATCAAAGATAGCTTTTAAGACCTGTTATAGTCACTACTAGTTTTAAGTAATGCCTTTCAGGTTAACTAATACACCTGCAGCTTTCATCAATATGATGAATTGGGTGTTTAAACCATTTTTGGACAAATCCGTTATAATATTCACTAATAACATCCTGGTATATTCAAAATGTTGGGAAGAACATGAATAGCATTTACGGTAGGTATTACAAAGGCTAAGAGAAGAGCAACTATATGAAAAGTTTTCTCAGTGTGAATTTTGGCTAGACCAAGTAATATTCCTTGGTCATATTGTTTCAAAAGATAATATTCAAGTGGAACTAATTAAGGTAGAAGTAGCTTAAAAGTGGCCTTCACCTACCACAGTTACTGAAATTTATAGCTTTTTGGGTTTAACTGGGTATTATAGCTGCTTTGTAAAGAACTTTTCAAAAATAGCTACTTTTCTAACAAGATTGATTCAAAAGAATGCTAAATTTATGTGTTTAGAGACTTGGGAGGAAAGTTTCCAAAATTTGAAGGAGTGTTTGACCTCTGCTCTAGTCCTAACCTTACCTTCAGGGTCATAAGGCTATACCGTGTATTGTGATGCTTCAAGAATGGGATTGGAGTGTATTCTCATGTAGCATAGACCTATAATTGCTTATGCTTCTGGGCAACTTAAAAGACATGAGTAGAATTACCCTACTCATAATTTGGAAATGGTGGCAGTAGTATTCGCTCTTAAAATTTGGTAACCACTATCTTTATAGCGAGACTTATGAAATCTATACCAATCATAAAAGTCTTAAATATATCTTTTAGTAAAAAGATCTCAACTTTTGGCAATGAAGATAGATAGAACTACTTAAGGATTATGACTATACTATTCTTTATCATCCGAGCAAAGCCAACATGGTAGCAAATGCCTTAAGTAGGAAGTTAATGGGAAGTCTAGCTCACATTGAAAATTTAGGAGACCATTAGTGGGAGAAATTCATATTTTGAAGGTAGGTAGGATAAGGTTTGAAATTGCTAGATCAAGAGCATTCTTTGCTCATTAATGGGTTTGTTCATCCCTTATTAAGAAGGTAAAGGTAGCTCATAAATTAGATCCTAAGCTGTGTAGGGTATAGAGGGAGTGAGGAATTGAAAGAGTAGTAAGTTCACGGTGGATTCTGAAGAAGTGCTAAAATATAGGGACAAATTACGTGTACCTAATGTTAAAGACTTTAAAGAATTAAAAAGGAAAAATTTAGATAAGGATTATCATTTGGCATATATCATTCATCCTAGGTCAACAAAAATGTATCAAGATTTGAAGCAATTTTATTGGTGGAATGGTATGAAGGAGAACATAGCCAACTTTTTTTTCTTATTGCTTAGTATATCAGTAAATGAAGGCTGAACATTAGAAACCAATTGGGTTACATCAATAGTTAGAAATACCAGAGTGGAAGTGGGAGAAAATCACGGTGGATTTCATTATGGGTTTACCCCATGTCCAGGAGGGGTATAATTCTATTTGGGTGATTGTAGGTAGATTAACTAAGTTAGCACATATCTTTCTTGTTAAGACTATTTATAGCATGGCCAAATATGTACTTTACCATAGTGAAGTGGTGAAATTACATGGTGTGCCGATGTCCATGATTTCTAATAGGTGTCCTTGATTTACTTATTGTTTTTAGAAGACTTTTCAAGAGGCCTTGGGTATATGAGTGAATCTTAATACTAGTTTTCATCCTCAAATAGAAAGGCATGGTGAGAGAGTGATACATATTTTAAAAGATATATTGAGGGCATGTTTTCTTGACTTTAGTGGTAGTTAAGAGAGTTACCTACCTCTAGCAAAATTTGCATATAATAACAGTTATCAGGCTAGCCTCCAAATGGCACCATTTGAAGCACTTTATGGAAAGTGGTGTAGGTCTCCAATTGGATGGTTTAAGGCTGGTAAAGCTAAATTGTTAGGCCCTGACTTAGTATAAGACACACAAGAAAAAGTGCAGATAATTAGAGAAAGGTTATTGACAGCCCAAAGTAGACAGAAATTTTATATGGATCATAGACATCAAGCCTTGGAATTTGCAGTGGGAGATCTTGTGTTTTTGAAGGTGTCACCTATGAAAGGTGTAATGAGGTTTAGGAAGAGGGGGAAGTTAAGCCCGAGGTATATTGAAACATATGAGGTTTTGGATAAGGTTAGTCACGTTACTTATTGTTTGGCTTTACCACTGGAGCTAGCAGGAATGCATCTAGTATTCCATGTGTCTATGTTGAGGAAATATTTTCCTGACCCTTCTCACATAATTAAATCTCAAGAAATTATGTTGGACAAGGGGTTGACATATGGCGAAAAGCCTATTGCAATTGTGGATAGATAGATAAGCAAGCTTCACTCAAGGGAATTAGCATGATTAAGGTGGTATGGTGCAACCATTCGCAGGAAAAGGCCATGTGGGAGGTAGAAAGTAAGAAGCATGCCAGATATCCTCATTTGTTCGAGTCTTAAGGTTAGAAGTCAAGTTTTAATTCGAGGACCAAATTTTCTTAAAATGGAGGAATGTAATAACCTTAAAAAAATAAATAATAATATATAATATAATATAATATTCTTTTTTTCCTTTTATCTTTTCTTCATTTTCTTCTTTCTCCTTCAACCCTTCCTTCTCTTCTTCTTGTTCACGTTGTAGCTTGGCCTTCTTCATTCCCATTCCTATGCATTCCCTTCCTGGTAGCCTTGTTGTTGTTTCTTCCACTGTAACTTCCTTACTGGCATCATCTATCCTCCCCCAAGCCTTCTCATCATCCAATCACTGTGTGGTGGTCCATGGAAGGAGGCCAAAGGTGCCATCAATGGTGGTGTGCCCCTTTTCTCATATTACTTTCATTTTTCCTTCACTTTTGTCATAAACTCCTTAAAACTTTCTTTCCCTTCCTTATTTTCGACCTTTTCCCTCTTCCATAAGGTCTAATTTATGGTTGTCCCTCTCCTCCTTGTTAGGCTGGCTGAGAGTGAGCAGATATGTTGGAGGTTATGGATGTGAGCTTCCCCACTGCATTGTTTATGCACTAATCTTAAATTTTTAGCTCCTTAAGGTAAATTTTAAACTTAAATTATAGATTAATAGCTAAATAAGAAAACCTAGGTTCATGGTTAGTTGTAGGAATGAAGGATGAATTTAGGGAATGGGTTCTTGGTTAGTTAGCCATTATTGAGTTAGATCAATATGAGGAATTGCTAGTTTAAACCTATGTATTAATTTGGTGAATTATAAGTGTTCCTAGGAAGCCTTGCAAACACCAACAATGAAAGGATTTAGTCTTGCAAAAAGGAACAGGTGCTACTTTAGCGTTCGACATCAACAGTGAGTAGATAACAATTACAATATGTTTTATGGATTTCTTCATTAAAGTAAGCATATCATAACAATGGTTTGAATTATGATCCAATCAATTTATGTATAGTCCTAGTGAGATAGGCCCTTACTTGCTTGATCCTAGTATATTTGGCCAAATAATGTGATAAAATGGGTTAATGTAAAGATTAATTCTATGTATTAACCTAAATATGGGAAGTATTTCTTTTTTGTGTTGATGAGGCATTATATTGGAACCTAAATGTTATATAGGCATATGATAATACAAGAAACATGATTGATTATAAGGAATTATTATGTTAGCCTATTAGAATAAATATTGTACAATATGAATTACAATTGTGACTTTATAACTCGAATCCCCTATTAGTCATACCTCCCTTAGATTTAATTCATTGTAGCCATATCCCTTAAAATCGATTTTATTTTTTATATATTTACAAATTATACTTCTATTGTGTTTATTCTAGCATATTTGAATTAAATTTTATTTATTTATTTACCAATTAATTATTCATTTACTTTTCTGATTATTAGTTGGTTCCATTTATTAATTAATCCCTTATTCAGTTACTTCAATAAAAGTGTGCTAACTTAATTATTATTATTATCATACTATATGCAAATTGTTTGTTGTTATACTTCGCTTGACTTTTATTGTAAGATGTGAATTCAAAAGGGGATTTTGCAATAATTAGTAGAGATTATGGCCTAGGTACACCTAGATAAAAGAAATAAGGTTTGGCTGGAGAAGGAGCTGCCCATTAAGTGAAGCCACTTGTGATAGGGTAAGAAGCTACCAATAAAGTGAAACTGCCCCTAAGGATATTGTCATGATATGCAAATGATAAATGGAAAAGGAGATGCCCATTAGATGTAGCCACCTATGATAGGGTAAAGAGCTATCAACAAGGCATAGTTGTCACCAATGAGAGTTAACCTAATTTTCCTATATAATTTCCATGTCAAAATACTTAATTCAATAAAGATTATCTCAAGTATATGTTTCTATATTATTTAGTTTTACCTTGGTCATCACTAGTTATCTTCAATTATTGTAACCTATTAACTATTCATTAAGTTTTCAACTCACTTCTTAAATTTTAATATTTTAGAAAGTGGTGTGGGTTCCAAACTACCTCCATCATCCTAAGCCTAAAAGATTGGAGTGATGAGCCCTGTATTGAACAACGAGGGTGCAAATATGTTATTTTTATATTGAATTCTAATGTGATGATAATAAAGGTTGCTAGTTGTAGCTCCACTTGACACAGAAAAATTTCCTTCCCTTTTTTGTTATTTTTTTGATATTTTGGTAATTGGTGGTCAAGAACGGAGCTCTCCATGCTATTGAAATTGTGTTTTTAGCTGTTTGTAGAAATTTGAGATGTTTAAACTTCAAGGGAGATTTTATTGAAATTTCTCCAAAAAGTTAGAAACATTTGTATTGATAATGAGACAATAGAATTGTTGGATGAATTAATGTTATGTATAAAACTTTCATAGGATTCTCTTCAATTGGGGGTTATATTTGTTAGGTTTATGAATATGTGTAACACCTTAACCTCTAGCTCATATCCAAGATGCCCTCTTACTCATATGCACGTGCGGAACTCATATGCTTCTTTCTCTATGGCACTATGTGTGGGTAGAGATCCACTTAGAAGTAATATGGACCGGTTGAGCTCTCTCTATGTTTCCCCATGCTCAATTACACTATTGAGACTTATTTCAATCCCCACAATATGCTTTAAACTCATGGAAAGCAAAAAGGGATTGGAGACATGCATTTTCATTCTTGGCAGATTTTGCTTCATTTCTGGGCTAAGTTTGAAAATCCGTAACTAAACGCAGAAAAATAATAACTGCATGATCTGGGTCATTCTAGAAATCTTGAGACGTCTACTTCATGATA
This sequence comes from Erythrophleum ivorense, assembly GCA_026724425.1. Taxonomy (NCBI): domain Eukaryota; kingdom Viridiplantae; phylum Streptophyta; class Magnoliopsida; order Fabales; family Fabaceae; genus Erythrophleum; species Erythrophleum ivorense. Next base: position 38,817 of record JAIUCV010001105.1, read on the forward strand.
AAAATAAGTAGAAGTCTCATTATCTCACATACTCTGCGTTTGACATCAAAATCATTCACTGGTCAGAGGGGGCTTCTTTGCTATCACAGTTTACTGATATGGACTTTGAAAATGTCTAACTAATTCCACAAATATCCAATGCTCATAAAATATATCTCTATGGAAAGATGTGGATGTTATCTAGAGGAGAAAAATATCTCCAGATCAGTTCACCAAGCCAATTTCCTGAAAACCGATGAAATAGTACTTCAGGTCTGGTTGGGTGTCTGATTCTGGGCAGGAATTTTGAAATCGCATAACTTCCTCTCTAGACCTCTAAATAGGTGATTCCAGTTCCTACAAGTCTCTGTGACCATCTAGTTTCTGTGTATAAAATTTCGTAGCCATTGGACTACGTTTGCCCCTCGGATGACACGTTTCTCAAACTGACCAAATGAACAGTGATTTTTGAAATCCGATTTTCTGATGTCAACTTTGAATAATCATAGAAAATGCTATAGGCCTCTAAATACATGAACTCTAGCTTCCCAGAAAGCTCTAAACATAATCTAGCTACATGTCAAATCTCATAACAAGAAGAGGTCATATGGCTAATCTATGACATCATGTGCAAGAAGGCCCTTTCTTGGCCAAAAGTGGGGTTCATAGGGTCCAATCTTGGTTTTTCTACTTCTATGACTCCTTGAGCACATGAGAAAGCATCTATAGGAGCTATCAATCATGCCTCAAGTGTCTAATAACTTAGATTGGGGAAACTCACTATCCCATGCCCACTTATGCACCCATATAGTCTATACTACCTTGAGTATTGCATATCAAAATTGCCTCTTCATTCATCATAAACTTCATTCTTATACATTTATCATTTATACATACATTATCTTACAAAAACTCTTAAGAACTACATCATATACATCAGTACTTTACATATACAACTCTCATGTACAAGAAGCTCTTTACAAGTCTTTCTTAGCTTCCCTAGCCTCGTGCTTGGTGGTGGTTCCCATCTCTAATCTCACTTGGTCCACCTGGCATGGTTGGATGGTGGAGAGGGAGGGTGAGATTCATGGAATCTCAGTAGTTCAACTCTCATTCAAACATACATAAATCGCATGCACAAGTCTCATCATGCATGTATGGCATGTTAGCATATAAAACCATGATGAAAACATTTAAAACACATGAATTGGCCATGCATAAAGGAAAAACATTCTCAACATGTGAGTAGGCCATACATAACATCTAGGAACTTGCTAAGTACTTGGATTCGCCTCACCCACTCCCTTGTGGCTTTTGGATTTGCCTTACCCACTCTTTAGAGGTCCTTAGACTCAACCCTTACTCTTTGGGAGTTAACCTCACTTTTGGGAGACCTTTTATTCTTGCCTCAACCAACTTAAGGGCTTGGCTCATCCTCACCTTGGCTATAGGGTTATTGGCTTTTCTATCTCCTCAAGCAAACCCAAAACAATCATATAAATCATCGTTTCAATTCATAACATATCATCATGCTAACACACTTCTCATAACTCATATCATTCATACACACAAGCAAGACAATGTAAACACACAATTATGCATGAGAGAAAGTGGAGAGAACTACCTTGCTAGCTATTCACTACTTGCTCTTTCACTTGTCTCCTCCCTTGTTGGTTTCACAACAACTTCTAGATGGGAAAGCTTCTCTTGAGCCTAACCACACAAAAGCATGGAATTAATGCCTTAATACTTGATTCTTAAGCTAGGGATCACTTCTAATCAACTCTAATGAGCTTCTCAACCTAGGTTTCTTCCTCTCACTAGAGCCCATTAGCTATTGTCTCTCTTTTCTCAACTCTTAAGCTCTTAAGAAAAGGGGAAAAGCAAGAAAGAGAAGACTATATACTTCTAATCTCTCTCAAGAATGGTTTCCTACTCTCTCTCCTCTGAACCAGACTCAAGACCTAACCATTTTTGCTATCTAAACCATAGGAAAGAGGGGGAAAGGGGAGAAGGGCAACATACTAAGAGGAAGCCATGAGAATCCTTACCTTTCTTGTGCTTTCTTCTTCTCTTCAGCTTCTCTCTCTCTCCTCCACCCTTTTCTCTCTCCTAAACGAACTTGAGTCGGTTAGAAGAAGAAAGAAGAGATTTGGAAGCTTTTACAAAGTCAAACTCTCTTTTTCTCGCTTTTCTGGACCGTTCTCGCTATAGCGAGTCATTACCCTCGCTACAGCGAGCTCGTGTCTGTTCCAAACCTCTACCTTCGCTATGGCATCGCTACAGCGAGCTTGTGTCTATTCTAGACCTTCGCTATGGCGTCGCTATGGCGAGATCGTGTCTGTTCCAGACCTCTGCCTTCGCTATGGCATCGCTACGGTAAGCAACTCCCTGGTTTCTATATGGAATGCCGCACTCGCTATAGCTAGGAGCATATTCGCTACGGCGAGGGGGCGTTCTCGCTATGGCGAGGCCATTTCTAGCTATGGCGAGAAGACTTAGAAAATTCTCAACTCTTCGACAATTTTCCAGCTTTCTCTTTTCCTTTTCTTCTCTCATTTCTTTTCTATTTTCTTTTTCTTTTTCTGGGTTGTTACAATATGAACCTTATCGTGTTCTCTATTCTAGTCACTTCCTCTCTTTAAGGCGTGACACTTCACCTTTAACTTATTGAAAAAAATGCTCTGGCTCACCCCAATTTCCTAATTCTTTACACTTAAGCTTTGTTACTATGTCTCTCTCTATCTAGCTTATTCTTGTCATGATGATGCCTCTTGCAAGTCTTGGAGTACTTAGCTAATTCTTTCTTTTACTTTTTAACTTTGCCTTTAATAGCCTTCTTTTTTCACTCTCTATGTAAGGCCCTAATAAATCGACAAAGGTTTCATCAAACATTAGAATTAAGTCCCCACTAACACCACCACCATGAATTAGAGCTTTACCTCTCTATGGTTGCCTCCTAGCTTTTTTAAGCATCTTGGATCCCACTATAATACCAACCCACCACTAAGATTCAAGAATTGCAGAAACAATAATTGGGTTAAGACCTATAACGGTGTAATGTTCAGTTTTCTTGAAAATGTTAGAAATGAACCAATTATAAAAGGGAGTCCCCTAAATAGAAAGATTTGAGGTTAAATAAAATTAGAAAAAAAAGTTTAAATAATTGAAAATGAGGATACAAGGCTTAAGATGCCTAAAAACTAAAGCTAGAGTAGCTAAATAAAATCAGACGAAAAGTAGTGGCATTTTTGTAATTTTGGATACCTTTTAAAAAATTCAAAAGAAGGATCTTTAAATGGAAAAATTAAGTTTTTCAGGGTTCTCAGAGGCCCTAAAAATCATAAAAACCCCTAGAATGGTTCAAACCTCTCCGACTTATGTTTTAAAATATCAGTTGATCCAAACTTTGACTGATTCATTCAAGAATATTTTTAATCCAATTTGGGTGAAACCAAAAGTATTTTATAAATTAGAGGACCTAAATTTTATGATAAAAAAGACGACTCTCAAAAAAGAGTTAAAATAAACCCAAATGGAAGGAACCAAGAAAGATGACAAAATTGAAATTTTGAAAAAGCCTTAAATGAGCCCCCTTGCCTTTATATACCATATCCTCCTTTCTCCCTCATTTTAACTGACTTATTTTCTATTCCAAACCAGAGGAGAACTCAGCCAGGAAGGGTGCACAAGAGGATGGGAAAAAAGAAAAGAAAAATCTAGTGAAAGGGTAAGAAAACTATGAAATTTTATGCTTCTTCCTTTAGTAAACTTATTCTCCTCTTTCTTCTTATGATTTTAGTGTTTGATTTAGGACTATTTTAGGATTGATTCAGTTTGGGGAAGGTTAGAAATTGAGGGAGAAGCTTGAAGCAAGGAAAAGTGGTCTTAAAAAGCTTTGAAACTAAGGTTAGAATCATGACTATTGTTGCTTCTTCTTTGTTGTTCTCCAAGAGGGTAGTTTCGGCCAAGTATAGCTTATCCAATAAAAGATGAAATCTGACCAAACCAAAGGGAGAAACATAGGTTTTAGAGTGTAAGAAACAAGATTATGCAATGAAAGTCAAAAGAGAAGCATTAGAAATCAAGTTACAAAACCTAGTGATTTAGTTGCACCTTGATATGTATGAGACTTTCTAATGGCATTTTAAGCTGTCTAAGAGTGCATATGAGTTCCTAAGACACCTAGCAAGCCTCACATGTGCCAACTCCCTAAAGAAAATTTGCAAAAGTCCATGGGTCCATTTGCTCCTCCATGTCTCAGCCAAGACCACTCTATGTACTTAGGGAGAGTTTTAATTTCTTCTAAGGATAGGAAGAGACTAAATATAATAGATAAATATCAAAGAAAACATTAGAATGAATTTAGGAAGTATGGTTTATGAGATGGAGGTTTAGGCTCCATTTTAAGATATAAAAAAGTAACTTGTATCTAGACTCCTTAAAATGAATTTGTGATTACTCCAAGAAATCTAAATGGAATCAAGAGACTTAGACAGAAGGAGAAATTGGAGCCAAGATCATGAATTCTAATAGTTGCTTCATCGTGTCTTGTATAGAACCATAATTATGTCTTAAAACAAAGTAGCCTTACATAGAGTTTGTGAGAAGTTAGAACTTGTTCCAATGATTGAAATATGTCTAGGCTAAGAGAATCAAGTGCCACCTAGTTGCAAGTGCTTGGCCGAAAAGGAGAAGAAGAATTAAAACAAAAAGTGTGTGTGAATCTTGCTTCAAGATAGCTCTCTAACCTTTCTCACATGCATTGCTTAGATGTTTACTTGTCTTTGAGTGCTTATGTGTATGTTTGAACTATGAGAAATATTTCTAGCCATTGCTTACATGTTATGATACCATTATGTTTCTTTAAATATGTTTATAAATGAAAAGTGTCTTGAATGGGTTTGGTTATGCCAAAAGTCCCTTAGCATGGGTAAAGATAAGCCAAAAGTCTCTAGAAATGGGTGAGATAAAGCCAAAAGCCTCAAGAAAAGTAAGGCTAAGTCAAAAGTCCCTTGAAAGTGGATGAGGCAAATCCAAAAGTCTCAAGGAAGTTTAGCGAGGCTAGACTAATACCCTTGAGAGCCTATGTTTGATAGGTATAAGTTCATATGACAAGAAAAATGCGTTATGTATGTTCACTAGTAGCTTAAATGTCATACATGCATTCTTTAACATGAATATGCATCCATTATGCATGTTTGAAAGGGTTAAGAGCTACTGAGATTCTTTGACTCTCACTCTTCCCCCACAAATGTCAAACCATGTCTAGGTGAGCCAAATAGCCTAAGAAATGGAGGCCAACCACCTTTAAAGGCAAGACTTTGACAATGAAGTAGAGAAATAGGCTTTTAATAGCAATTTTGATGTCAAGAATTGTAACCATATGATTTATATATGATACAGACCTTTGAATATGTTCAAATGTATGTAAATATGATGTATGTATCCATTTTGGAACCAAATGAATGAATACATGAGTTTTTGTCACCCATGGCCTTTATGTGCATGTGTATAAATGCAAGTAACAAAGTAAGAATGAGCACCACGATGATGTGAACCATTTGGCATGCTTCCATATGTTGTAATTGTGCTTTTGGATGTGCCCAAGTGGTTATAGAATGTTAAGAAAGTCATTTGGTGCCTTATGATACCATTATGGACTTCAAAATTGATTAATTCCTGAGCTGAACCAAAGTTTAACCAAATAGATGAGTTTTTGCATGAAATTTGGCTAGAAAATAGGCCTTATCTAGAAATTTTCATAGAACTAAAGATCACTCAATTTGGAGCTCTAGAGAATTTATTATGATTTTTTAAATTTGGTCAAATTATGCAGAATTAGTATGGGTACTGTTCATATGATCAGCTTGCTTCTCTGTATCACTTGTGGGTCAAATGAAGTTCAATACTTATGAAATTTTACAAACATAAATTAGATATCATAAGCTTTCCATAGCCATTGAGAGCACCTTATTTGGAGCTGTGTAGAGGGAAAAATACATTTTTAAAATTTCAGGTCCTGGAGCTATCTGAGAACAGACCTGATGTATTGTTTTATTACTTTTCGTGGGTTAAATGCTACTATCTTGGTTTGAAACTATAGTTAGTCATTATTTAACATCTAGAGCTTTCCAGAAAGCTATCATATGAATGATTTTGATTTTTTTAAAATTAGTTATGAATTTCAAAAGTTCACATTAGAAATTTATACAGCAAACCCAAGAGCAAATTTTGGTTTTTGCACAATTTAGTTCCAAATCTAAGATGAATTATGAGGTTTATGATTTGAATGGATATATTATGGATGGAAAATGATATTGGTAAGTCCACATGGTTCCTAAAGCCAAGAATGATGTATATGGCTTTCCAACTATGCAAATAACCATGGATAAAAGTGCATGCTTTCTTGCAAATGTGTATCCATAGGCCAAGTGTGTGTTAAGATAGCCTATGTAATATTTGTTTAAGGGCTAGGAAGTTAAGGTATTACAAATGGGACACAAGTCCCATTGAATGATAGTTTCACCCTAAAAAATAATTAAATCTTTGCCTTTATGACTCCGACAACCTTGTATCTGAGAGTTCCTTGTTCTAAGAATCCACCTTGAATGTGAGACTGCTAATAGGAACATCTTATGATGGCCCAGCTACCATAATAGCAATAAAGCCATAAATGCCATAGAGATTAACTATCTTGACCGAACCATGAGGATCAACCCTCTTGCCTTGTTCAAATGCCTATCATGGTCCTCCTTACTAGCTACGCAAAGTCATAAGACATAATAGTAAGTTAAAATGAAAGCAAATCATAACAAGGGAAAATGCTAAGGTAAAACCACAATGATACTTATGCACATAAACCTTCAACACCTAGGTTGAAGTAATAATCTTGGTATGTAACAATACCAAGTCCAAGCTTTCAAAATTAAAAGGGATACCCCTGAGACCAAAATTTTAAAGAATGTACAAGAAAGACTTAAGAGGATACCCTAAGTTCACCTTTTGATACTCCCTAAAATAATACATACTAGCCTTTTCGACATACTCTTGAGAAAAGGGAAGAATGACATAAAGGTTCAAATCCTACGCATACAATTATTAACCCAACCATTCCACTGAAGACCCACAATTGATATGAAATGATACATAACAAGAATTGTACACTATGGAGAAAACATCTCTAATGGTTTCATACTCTATCACAACAAAAAAGTAACTAAATAAAATAAAATATAGCTCTAAGTCCACTAATCCACACAAGGCAATGAAAAGAGGATAATCATCACACCATTAAGAATAAGCTAACCTAAAGAAATACCTAGGGTGACGACAATGTCATAGAACTCAAGGTTCAAAGGAAATCAAAGACCACCCTAGGAAATTCCTCAAAAATCCCAAGCATGGTGCCATTATCCCAAATGTCAAATATAGTCAAGTTTTCAAAAGGAAGAAAGATGGCAATATTCCCTAGAATATAGTTGTCATACCATATTATCTCTAGTATCCCCTTACTCATTCAAGGTGGATTACACATGCTATCAAAGGAAATCCAAGAAAATATATAAAAAATAATGAATTTAATGGCATTATGTCAGGGTTCAAAATTCCATCCCACATCATATGGGTCCCGTGAGCTCATCAATAACATTCTCTAATTATTTTTCATCCATACAAATCATAAACATCCTAAAAATTTGCATAAACCATGGATTAAGAGCTAAAAACCAGAAATATTCACATTTTGCCTCGGGTCAAAATTTTAGTTTTCTACTAACAACTTTAGAAAATCATAATTAAATCTAGAAAAAATGAAATCAAGCAACGCATAGCTTTCTGAAAATCTTTGGATGTTAACTTTACACTAAAAATAATTTTAAGCCACAAAAATCTCATCTGGACCATGTTTAATAACAGAAAAGGCACAAAAGTCGGGCTGCCCAATATTACTAATACAACTTACTGATATGAACTTTGAAAATGCACAATTAATTTCACAAAAATCCAATTCATGCAAACTATACCAATTTGGAAAGCTATAGATGTTAACTAGAGAAAAAAAATAATTTTAGATCAATCCAAAAGCATTCAAATCCCACAAATCAATGGAATAATGTTGAGAATCTGATTGTGAGCCTGGAATAGAACAAAAATTTCAAAAATTCATATCTTTCTCTCTCTAGACATCTAATTGAGATGATTCTCTCTGTAAAATTTCACGTCCATTGGACATTATTTGCCCCATGAATGATAGAAATACATTTTCAGACCCTATGAACAATATCAGTACCAAAATCAAAAAATTTATCACATATTACGTACTTTAACTTCCTAAAAAGCTTTCAACAAGATCTATATGCATGCCAAATTTCAGACCAAGAAGAGTTCATTTGAACAAATTTTGTCATAGCTCACCATTATGGTCATTTTTGCATCTTATAAGGCACCAACTTAGTTCAAATTGCTTCCTCTTGTGTTTGGCACCTCTTGGGCAAGTTTGAAAGTATAAATACAACTTGTATAAACTGCCCAAGTGGTCCCAAATCTCATACATTTCATTTTGGTCATTCCACATCCAAGAATTCACTAACAATCATGAGGCATACAAGGTGCAAGTCTCATAATTTCATTACTTTGATGCTAATTATGGTTCTTACATCATTCATACATGCTATTACATTTGTTTAAAGGTTTACATCTCAAAAATAATATATGCACATTCACTTTGACAATTAAATACAAAGAAAGCTACACAATTGTCAAAGTTTAGTCTCTTAAGATCCTTGGCTTGTATTTCTTGCTTCTTGGATACCAGCTAGACATATTAAGATGAAAGAGGGAAAGGGAGTGAGATTCATGGAATTTCAATAGCTCACATACCCATTCACACACACATTCATAGCATACATACATCAAGAGCTCAAGTATGGAAGATGAATCAATCATAAACATATAAAACCACATTTTCATGCCACACTCTCACATCAAATTCAAACGTGAGCTCTAGGGACTTTTGGTTTTATCTCACCCATTTCTAGGACTTTTGAATTTGTCTCACTCTTAGCTTAAGAATTTTTGACTTAGTCTCACCCATCCAAGAGACTTTTGGCCTTGTCTTACCCATGCCTTAAAACTTTTGGCATCTCCTTACCCACCTTAAGGGACTTTTAGCATTACCTCACCCTTATGAGCAATTTCTACAATTAATGTTATTCAAAACAACACATTGGTACCAATGCAATATCAAGACATCAAGTGGCATATTCTCAAGTCACAAAAGCACACACAAGCACACAATGACATATATACAACTAAGAATACAAAGAGAATGAGGTGGAGAGTTACCTTGATATTTATACAAGTTTTACTTCGTCTTTCTCCTTCCTTTTTTCAGTCCCACAAGCACACCTAAGTGGGTTGGGATTCTCTTGGCCTAAACATCATAAACAACACACAGTTATACTCTTAAAATAAGCCAAGACACTACATTTACTCTTAAGAGCACAAATAGTTCCATAGGTTACATAATGGTTCCATTAGTGGCCTATTGAAGCAACTTTCAAAATTCAAATTCTAAACTCCATTCTCTTCTCATTTCTATGCCTCTTGACCTCATTTAAGGTCTTTGGAACTATCACACACTCACTTACACAAGTCTAGATACGTGTTGCTTCATAAGGCTCCATTATGGAAACTATTGTCTCATCTCCCAAACCATGGCTCTTAAAATTTTTCCTAAAGGTTCCTCCAACCTTCTACCATTATATGAAGTCCCAAACCAAAGTTAGAATAAATTAAAACACTTCCTAGCCCATTCATCTAACTTAGGCCGAGATATGAAAGGGAGAGAAGGTTCATGGACTTCTTGATTTTTCCTTGATGGGAGTGCCGCTTAGGAGGCTTCCTAGAGGTCTTAGGAGCTCAATTGAACACTTACATATGCAAGGAAATTCAAGAATCAAAACAGATTTTACAAACCATTCAAGGGTTCTACACTTTTCTAACTTGAATTCTATTAGTTTTTCTTGCAATTTCTTAGCATATTCCACTTCCCCGTGGTCCAAAACCCAAGTTTCTCTCTTGTTCTTGGACAGAAAATCCTTCACCCATATGGTTCTAGTTTGGGCTGAAACATACACACATAAGAAGGAGAAGAAGAAGCAAGGTTACTAAGATATCTACCTTAGATTCCAGCTTGCTTTCAAAGGCTTTTCTTCTTAGTTTACTTCTCCTCAAATTTTTGAACTATCCCCCCTTCAATCTAGACTCAAAATAGAATCATTTCATTCAACAAAACCATAGAAAGAAAACTTAGAAGGAGAGGAACAAAGTTGCAAGAGGAAGAAGCATGAAATTCCTTAAATTTTCCTACCTTTTTCCTTGTTTTCTTCCTCCTTTCTTAGCTCTTCTTGTGTGCCACTTTTGGATGAGCTCTCCCTTGGTTTTTGGCAGATGCAAGGTTGGTCTAAGAAGAGGGGAGAAGTGGCATGATTTATGTGGAAGTTTCAAGAACACTTCATTTACAAACTTTTGCCCTTTTGTAATGGCATTTTCGTTTTAATTTCATTTTAGCTCCTTTTTTAGAACTATCTTTTTTATCATAAAATTTAGGTTCCCATTTTAATAAAATACTTTTAAAATTACTCAATTTGGAACTAAAATCTTCCCGAATGAATCCTTTAAAATTTAGGCTCATTGTCATTGAAAAATGTACATTAGAGGGTCTTTAACTTTCCCAGGGCTTCCCATGGTTTTCAAAGCTTTTAAGAACCCTAGACAATTCAAATTTTTCATTTAAAAAGCCCTTCTATGAGCTTTTTCAAAAATTACATGTAATTACGAAAATGTTTCATCAATTTTCGTTACAATTTTACTTCACCATCCTAGCTCCGTTTTTATTGTCGTCTGAGCCTGAGATTATTATTTTTAGGTGCCTAAGATACTACCCAAATATTTCGGGACATTATCTAGCTCATTTTAAGGGACTTGCTTTTATATAACTCATTTCGTCATTTTATGAAATTTACCATTCATTACAATAGTAGTCATGCAATGATTGCACTCAGTTTAGAGAAAGATGGCAATATTCCCTAGAATATAGTAGTCATGTAATGATTGCACTTAGTTTGACTCAGTGAGCTTACTCTTGCAAATACTCATAGGAGGAACTCTAGCAAAAATGTTACTCTTGCCTTTCCTTTTAAGTTTACCCCTGGAAACAAAGATAAAGGAAACATGAAGATAAAGAAGTAGTTAAACAAAGAAGATTAGTAAGTGTACAAAGAAAGCAAACACAAGGTTAACAAAAAGAATGAAGTAAAGGAACAGACAAATGGCAATAAAAAGGAAGAAACCCTATACCATAAAAAAAAGACCCAAAAGCAATCACCTAAGCAAATGTGTCAAATGCCCATAGGCACACTACTAAAACACACCACATGATGAAACAGTTGCCCGTAGTAAAAACATATGCCTAATAGAGCAACCTCAAGAAACTCCAAGGTTAAGTGATCTCAAGTAACACCAAAGGTAACAAATTGAAGGCAAAAGAGATAGAAAATACTAGATTCAAGCTCAGCTACATTTGAGGAAAAGCCCCATGAATGCTTGTAACACCATATTTTTGAAATCTTACCTTCCCTTCCTTAGTTTTTTCCTTCTTCCTCCTTTATCTTGTGCGCCTAAGCCTCTTGAATTTCCTCTAGTTTTTGGGCAGAAGAAATCAGTCTAAAAGTGGAGGAGAAGTGAAATGTGCTTCTTAAAGAAGTTTCAAGAAAGAATAATTACAAAATTTCCATTTTGTCCCTTTGTAATGACATTTTTTATTTAACTTCATTTTAGCTCTTTTTTGAGAACTTTCTTTTTCATTATAAAATTTAGGTTCTCAATTTAGTAAAATACCTTTGGAATCACTCAAATCGAAGCTAAAACCTTTCCGAACGAATCGGTCAAAGTTCAGGTCAACTGCGTTGGAAAACTTACACCGGAGGGGTTTTAACTGTCTTGGGCCTTTCTATGATTTTCAAGGCCTCTGAGAACCCCAGAGAACTCAAAACTTTTATTTAAAAAGCCCTCTTATGTATTTTTCTAAAATTATACTTATTTACGAAAATACCACTAACCTTTCAACAATTTTTTTGAATCACTAGGGCCTTGGTTTCTGGGCAACTCAGGGCTCAAATCCTCATTTTTCATTATTTAGAATTTCATTCTAATTTTTGTTGGTCTTAAATAACTCACCTCAGAGGACTTGCTTTGAAAACTAACTCATTTCGATATTTTACGAAAAATTAGACATTACAACGCTCGTAGTTGATCAACCTTATGCTAGTGATTATTACTCCATTTTGTTTAAGATCATCATTATTCAAATATTGACAAACCTCAATCAATCTATAGGGGAACAACCTCAACAAATCTTGCAAATTTCCAATTTCTTTTGAAAATGAATGTCCATGAAAGAATTCCAAGGCACAAGTTCTTCCCAATTTTAGTTCAAATAACCCATGGGAAAACTACTTTCTAGATGAAACTCAACAAGGAATAAGTGACACCTCCAATCAAAAAGTAGGCAAGGAACCATAAAAAAGTTTTGTATTTTAGATGCCAATTCCCACTAACCCTCATAATCTCAACAAGGTTTTAGACTAAAAAGGTGGCAAAAACTAGAAACTATTAAGGCCACAATCCCATTTAAACAACATGATAAAACTAACAATCACCGTGATTAATGAAGAAACTAACTGTATCAACAACAAATTGAAGTGAGTCAACATTTTGACAATGAACGAATGAAGTGGGGGAATATGGAATTCAATCCATAAAAACTCTATATCTTCCTTAGTCATCCTAAATCTCATAGAATGAGCCAATCACACATGATGATAAAATGAACTTGAAGTGGAGGCCATCTCTAAGGACAACAAGAAAGTAAGAAATTGAAGAATGACAAAATCTCTTTTCCAAAGGGGGAGATTGTGACATCCCTAGCTTTATTACTTAATTAATTTTTTAAGTTAATTACACAATTTCCTAAATTAGAATGTTTAAAAAATTATAATACTTTTTTCTTTTATGCTAATTATTTTGATTAGAAAGTTGGAAATTTGAATTAGGCCAAGGATTATCACTTACTTCTTATATTATCATTAGAGAAACCAAAGAAATAAAATACAATTGCACAGATCATATCAAACTTTTTCCTTCATAATATTTAACAGTAGGTATTCAATGTATAGTACCCACAAATAGATATACGTACCAAAAATATTGTGGGAAACTTTTATAAGAGTACAAGAGTATCCCTACATCTATTGCCTTTGCCTATTCTACATATAGGTATATACTAATCCAAAACTTGGCAAGCAACGAGTCAAATGTCTTGTGTGTACTATGAAATAATAAAAATTGTATAATTCCCAATAGATAATAACTATAGGAAAAACTCATTATGGTATCAACTATATCAAGCTATAGAAATTATTCTCATGTTTATATTGCATCCATAGTAGCAAAATAAAGCATATAAGTAGTACAAGAAATAATAATGCATGCAATAGTCATGTAGAAAATATATCGTTACCTTTAACATTTCTTTTGAACATGTCTACCAATTTTACTTATCGTCATGAACTAGAGCTAAACTACTAAAAACTTTCTTTTAACTAGGGAGTTCCTTTGAATGGATCAACAATAGAAAAATCAAGCAATCAAAGTTCACTTTTTCTTGAGGATTGCCCCTTGCTCTTCCTGAAGATCATCTTCTTTTATACCTTCTTTTTTAGAATCATTTCTCATTTTACATCTCTTGTTAACTTTCTTTATTTTTATCATAAACAATCATGTAAGATAATCCATATCCATATTCAAATTTTTCTTTAAATCACTTCCCTTTTTTGGAAAATTGTGTCATGCTTCCATAAATACAATACAGATACTTAATCATAATTCAAGAAAATTCCTTAGAGAAAATGATATGAAAAATTCAATACCATTAATCTAACATGAATATTATATATCAATTCAAAAATTATTCCACACAAATGATATAATTAATTTAAACACAAATACTTTAAATCATGCATTCAAAAATTCTAAAATATTTTTTTTGCAAGATTATAAATCGCTATAATTACACTATAATTATGAATTAAAATACTAAAAAATATTTTAGTATAAAATACTAAAAATGAAAATATTGCTATCTTCCCCTTAAAATTCTCTAACTAATCTGTTCTCTTTCTTCTTCCTTTCTTCTCTCTTTTCTCCCTCGGTCTCTGTACTGTATCTATGCTTCAAATTTGGACGCATAAAATGGAGAAGTATTTGGCTATTTGCAAAGGGAGTTAAATGAGATCATGAAATAAGTTAAAGTAATCATATTCCTTCTGTAATGCAAATTGCAACGTATAACTGCAGCTTCAAGCATTATCCTAATGTAATTGATGGAAGTGGACGCGTGGCTTTACCGACCCTTCCTATGTATTTCTTCTGTTTTTTACCCTTACATATTAAGTTAGGATTAACTTAGAAATGTACATGGACAGATATTAGGATTAAGTTAGAATATATATATATATATATATATTTGCATGCGTGAAAGCTTCTCCTACATGTATATTAATTTTGTTAATTTATAATCAAATTCTTGATAACTTAGTTAGAAATTTTTATAGCTAAACTAGGATTTTTTTTGTTGGTAAACTTGACTTAAGTCAAATATTAAAATTCCTAAATAAAATATTTTTTCCATATAAATTTCAATAAAGTCTATTTATTATTTAGCAAGATATTAAATGAACTTTAATTTCACTAAATAATTAATATTTGATTACATTATTATGTAGTATCTTTTTTTTAATAAATATATCTACTAAGCATAATATTAATTACCTAAAGTACAAAAATGTTATAACATTGAACAAATATATTTACTAAAATCTTAACACAAACATATTATCACATATTACTCAATTCATATAATTTATTTCAAATAATGATAATTATATGAAACACATAATATAATACGTAGTGTACCTTACTTATTAGGTATTTTAAATTTCAATATATATATATATATATATATGTATTTATTTTATACAACTTAATATTTATTTCACACAGATTAATTATAATTAATATATTATTTATATATCTACATATTCTAATTAGAAGAGGATGTTACAAAGAGAAAATGTTGTATTTTCTTAAAGATATTGTTATCGTCTAAAATTTGAAATTCAAAAATTCAAACCTCTAAAGCTAAAGTTTGAATATATTCTTTTTTTAATTTCGCTCGACTCATAACTTGGCTAGTAAATTTAGGGGCTAATGTTATTGTTGATTATAAGCCTAATATTACTATAGGCATAAAATGATTTATTCTATATTATCAAGGCCCACACTACTAGTGCAACCCTATATAACTTTAAACGAAATTGATAACAATCAACACTAGCACAAATTTTTAGCTATAAAAAGGAAATCAGATCAAGGAATCCTTAAGCATTCATCATCTTGCCAAAAATATCACTATCTATAAGTGGCTACAAATCTTCCCTTTTTGAAATAACTTGCACCCCCAATAGTCTAAGCAATACATCATCTTCATAGTAGATTAAGCTATCCTCTTCTTGTTTTGAGACATTTTGTTTTTTGTTGTAATTTTATATAAATAAAAATTATATAAATGAATCTCAACTTTAAAAATGATTCATTTTAATCATTTTTAAATAAATAATTCAAATATGAAAATGCATAGGTGCAAAAGCTTTTTTACACACTAAATATGAATATAAAAATAAATACCATAATATCCCACCAAAGATCATCTATAATTTAATATAATAATGAAAGTAACTTTTACAAAAGTACCAAAATGCAATGATGTGGAGTTAAAATTTAGAAAAATATATATATATAAAGATCAAGACTTTCAAAATTTTACAATAAAAAGCTTTAGAAACTAAAATTATTTTCAAAGACCAAAAAACCTATGTTAATCTAAATTGGATAAAAATACCCTTATCAAAAAGTTACAAATGACTTTTAAAAAAATTACAACCAAATTTTAAAAAGTTATAAATTTGTCAGATTTTAAAAAAGTTACAATTAAATTTAAAAAAAATTACATGTTACAACTGATAAAAAAATCACTACCAAATTTTGGAATAATTACAAAAGACTTTTAAACAAGTTATAATTAAATTTTAATAAATTTACAACCTTCAAGATTTATAACTTAAACTTCTTAAAGTTACAAAGAAATTGTAACTTTCTTTTATAATCCCTTGTAACTTTCAAATAAAAACATTTTCATCCAATCTAGATTAACGGCAAATCTTTTGATCTTGAAAATAATTTTTTTTTTTAAAATATTTTATTATAAGTTTTGAAAAATCCAAGTTCTTATTTTAATATTTTTTAAAATTTATTACCAAGTGTCACAAAGGGAAATTGAATGAGTCAACAGGCAATTCATTCAATTTGTAGGCTACAACAAAACCTTATGATATACTTGATTGAGTGACAATAAATATATATAAAAAAATAAATTTTATATCTTTATTTTTAAAAAATAATTTAATAATTAAAATAATTATTTTATAAATAAAATAAAAAATATATAAATAAAATAAACATTACACAAATTATGTTAAAATAAAAACATACATTCCCTGTACAGTACACCAATCAGAACATTAGCTACTTTGAAGTATACCAATTTAAAATAGCTTAAAATATATGTTATATTCTACAGCTTGCATCCTCCAAGCATAGGAAAACTAGTAAAATTCACAAGATCGTTAAATAGCACCCAAAGAGAAGAAAGTTGAAGATAAGACACGCAGTACATCTCGTAGTTAGCTGATCTAATTGAGAGAAGCGGACGCGATAGCACAAGATACCACTTTGACATTATGAGATGAATTAAACTAGAGAGGCTAACGGCAGTCAATAAACAATACGCCTCATAGCAAAAGCACGCCATTTCCCCCCCATATTCAACTATCATTTACAATTACACGTTTTAACGAGAAATAGAAGTCTCACAAGTGAACATAGTCAATAGAAATATAGACTCAGCGAGATAAATTAAGTATAACATAAACCATATGGCAAATCCTTGATTGACAATCCCAAAAGCTTAACACCTCATTCAAATGCCCATTGGTTTTCCCGACGAACTTCGTCCTCTTCCTCTGGGGTAAAATCATTCTTGATGTTAAAGGTCTTCCGAATTTCCTCTGGGGTCTTCCCCTTGATCATGTCCGCCACAGTCTGGCATGTAAGGTCCAGCAGGCTCTTAATGTTCAAGTAGTTCGCAGCCTGAAAACAAAATGTCATATCACAAAGTAGTGATAACCTCACTGAATGCAAAATTACAATGGAAATATAATTAAAACACAGAAGCAATCAAACAGCAATTCGATGAAAATGGATATAATGCCTGGGCATCAATAAGAATGCTTTCTACGTAAAACACAATAGTCAGAGACCACCAAAACCAAGGCAGTCATTCTGCAATTCTAATCTCCTGAATAAAGATCGAATTACCAACTTCAAAATGGAATGAAAAGGGTCATAAAACAGAGTACCTGGATCACAAATTTCAGATGTAAATATAAAATCAGGCAGTGACTTCCAAACACGAACCAGCATTTTAATAAGAAAAATGACCATTAACTCAGAATCAGCCACCCCTAACAAAAGTAACCAAAAACCTAATATGTCTGTTACAACTCAGGTTAGCCCAAAACTTATCATAAAACTGAAACCCTCTCCAATCCAGGGTGCATTAACCATGTCACAATTGAAGGGGGCTATGTTTGGGAGTTTAGTCAAGAATGGAATAAAAAGGCAAGTGAAATGAAAAGTCATTTCTCATTTCATTGTTTGGGAGTTTAATGAGGGAAAGGAGAGAGTCCTTTCACCATTATTTGGAACTTACAATAAATATCAAATTTGATGCACAGATAGGTAAATTGTAAATAAAAGCATAGGCTAAACTTTCATCCACTATGCTGAGGTTTAATTTTACAATTCAAGTAAGTTTGAACTTTTCAAAAATTGAAGGAAAAAGAGAAAAAACACCTTTTTATTGTGCCTGAAATCACGTTCTTCATCGATCAGAAGGGCTATTACATAGAAGACAACATTTATCACATTTTTCTTTCTTTAATACCATGTAACTACAGCATTACATAGAGAGTGGTGATAACAGTGATGTAATTATAGTCAATAACTTTGATCAACCATACTAGCTTTAGCCTCAGATGAAGAAATGAAATGTTTGAATAGCCCAATCAGTCACGAAGCTTTCGAGGGATAACCAAACTCTACCCCATGACTGCCCCCTTCCTCAAGAATACAAAGCAACAGAAACAGGAAGCGGAAAAGCATAGATAAATGCCACCGAAACAACAATGTTAACCAAAATAGAACCGCATCAAGTGGTTTGAGAAAGAAGTCTGGTATACCTGGTGAAATTTTATAAGAAACAGTGTTGCCTAATATGCAATTCACTAAGACACAGGACACGAGTACAGGTACGGGATACACTAATTTGTATAATTCGTGATACGAGAGGGGTACACTTAGTTCGTACACTAATTTGAAAGGTCATATAGTACAAAACTATGAATATCCAATTTTTATATATTTAATAGATGAATAATTTTAAAAAAATTAATAAATATAATCACAAGAAAAAAAATGAATAATTTAAAACTTAGATTTCAAATTCATAAATCATAAATTCATAATTTAAATCCCAATCCAACAAGTTCAAAGAAAATAAAAAAATACGAAATACATAAATTAGAATATTGCTAATCTATTTTTTCCTTTCCTTTAGCATTCTCATTTGCTGCAAATCTGCATAATTGAATTTGTTGCATTACACGTGTGCAAACTTGGGAAGTACCAAAACTTAAACCTCCTTTTGATTGACTAGAACTTTCCTTTACATCTTTTTGTTGACTGTTTTGGTCATCTACAAACTCATTTTCTAGTAATTTCCATCTCATCTCTTCCAATTTAATACTAGAATCATATATGCAAATATCTTCTAGCTCAACATTCCATTTTTTGTAAAGGCCATCAATGTAACTTTCGGTGAAATGAGACTGCAAATGAACATTTGAATGAATAAACACCAATTTGTTAGCTCTTGCAGAATTAAGCTTATTTCTCTTGGCACTATAAATGAAAGAGTATGTGCTCCAATTTCTCTCCGCTAGTGAACTAGTAATAGGCTAAAATAATACCTTTTTAGCAACCTCAACTAATTCAGGAGTTTCTAATCCATACGTAGCCCACCAATCTATTGCATCCATTGTTACTACATCAGCTTATACTGCAAACATAATAAACAACCCCTTTCGCAAGTAGAATCTAGCAAATTGCTCATGTAACAATTTGGCGTTATCATCACTATCTGTTATTTTTTTCAAAAACTTACATTACTCCCATAATAACTTCCTTATCCTCATTGGGAGGCTTTCTAGCCATGGCTCTAGGTGCTAGTAAACTAAGATAATTATGATCATAAAATTTTGGAATGAGTGCAAACCCAAGACAATACAATGTAAAATTCATCTTTCCCCACCTTGATATCATAATCCCTTCCATTTCATTATAGCAATCCTTGTTCCTATAAAATTGTGATTCAATTAATAGATGATCAATTTAAAATTGAATTACTATAAATTAACATGTAAATTAAAAAAAAGTAGTGAAAACATACCTATTAACTTGCATTATTTCTTTTAATTCACCAAGACTATTATCCATCTTCTAATAAAATTCTGACATTTTTTGTCCTTCACTATCACATAACTTTATTAGCAAATAAATTGATTTAGTAAGAGCTATTATATTTTCCACTTCATCCCAAAATTCTTTATCTCCTATGGTGTCAAAAACTAAAGTACCCATGAGCTTTGTTCTTTCATCTCTACTCTTAACCCAATCTTTCTAAGCCTTAAATACAACAATGGTGACTAATGCCTCTCTACAATCAACAAGTCTTTTTAATAAAATATAATGAGAAGCAAATCGAGTTTTGGCCACTTTCCAAAGCTCCAACCTTCAATTTGTTCTAAACATGGACAAAGCATGTGAATGATTGACAAAGTATTTCACAATTTCTTTGCCTCTTTCGTATATAGCTTCTAGCCAATGATAAGTTTTTGCAAAATCTTTCAAAATCATATTCAAGGTATTTACAACACATGGAGACCAAAAAGTATGCTTGTGTACCTTCATAAGTTCCTTTCTAGCAAGCTTGCAATTCGCAACACTATCAATCACCACTTGGAGAACATTACAAAGACCTACATTTTCAATAGCTTCTAATAA
This sequence comes from Erythrophleum ivorense, assembly GCA_026724425.1. Lineage (NCBI taxonomy): Eukaryota > Viridiplantae > Streptophyta > Magnoliopsida > Fabales > Fabaceae > Erythrophleum > Erythrophleum ivorense. Next base: position 59,157 of record JAIUCV010001105.1, read on the forward strand.
AAAAATCAGCAATTCCTTTACTAGTTTTTTTCAACTCCTGAAAAATCCTTTGCATATAAGAACATTGCTCCCCTACTATTTGTTGCAATAACACTTATCAATGTTTGGTTCTTAAAATTTGTCCATCCATCAAAGACTATAGAAACGCTATGAGTATACCCAATGTCCTTTATAGGATCTAAATCCTTTTCAATTTACCTTTTGCATTCATCTAACATGGTAGTCCTTGTCTTCTCATAAGAAGGTGCTTTGTACCCTTAAGACCTCTATTTATTGCTCACACCATTTCATGAAATTGAGGATTCTTTAACACATTAAAAGGAATACTATTAGCACACAAACCTTTTATAATTTTCATGTCAACCATATCCCTTTTCATCATTTTAAAAGCCTCTTCAATTGGTTTGATAGATGATTTATTTGACTTTGTTAATGTTAAATTTTTCAATAAAGAAGCAATACCTAATTTTTCAGCATTCTGTACTTTTTTTCTCAACCTCTCATATGCATCACGATCCTTTAGCATAACGTTACATCTCTAAATTTTAGCTTTTTTATCCAATGGAGCACCAAAAAAGTGGTAATGAATACGAGTATAAGAACTAGTAAATCAACACTTATAATGACTGCATGACCATATTTTTTATCCTCCTGAATCTCTTCTATGTGCAGCAATGATGTATATAACTTCAGTTTGTAATGGCTTTAATTTTGCATTTGGTTGAACTCGTAGTGTTTGTGGAATTACACTTGCAGCATTTGTTCTAAATGACTCGAATCGACTGCTTTCTAAATTTATTTCTCCTCCTTCTCCATCACTTGAATTTTCTTCAAAATAGATTCACCATCTCCTTGTCTTTTTCTTTCGCCAAAAACCATGGTAGAAATTCAAGAATAGAGACTGCTGCTCTCTAACATATAATTGTATTTGTGTGTAATGTAAAGAAAAGGAAGGGTTTGTTACTTTATTACTTGACTAAGAAGTTTTTTATTTGTTGTATTTTATGGTTATATAATTATTATAAATTTTTACCTTTATTGTGAAGTCATCTTTACGCTTTTTTATAATATACTGAAATATAATGAATAATTATATCTTTTATTATTTTTATCATTCTTTTTATTCAACTTTGTTTTTATTTATATATTTTAAATCAGCTATTATATTTTATATATATTAACCTTCCTTTTATCTATTATATTTTGCCACATTCCACTTTTTTGACTTTTCTTTTAATATATTCTCACAATCCTTCCTCCTTCCTAATTAATACATTCTTTCTTATTCCTATTTTTCCCCTTATTTCCAAATCCTGCTACAACTGTGATATTTTGATTTTTAGCAATATAAAAAAATAATATAATTGTCATAATTAAAATAAGAATTTTAAAATATTAAACATTAAAATATTCACTATTCTTCCTCTTTCCCATTATCTTATCTTCCCTCTTTATTCATTAAAAATAATAATAATCAAAAATCAGAACTAAAAGCAGCATCTCCTTTGGCTTGATATTGTCATCTTTTTAAAACCCACTACCCAATATTACCCAACCTTCTCCCTGGGCTAATCTTCTCGAATCTCCCACCCTCGTTCCCTTACTTGGTTGCATCGACAGAAAGCTTACGCATTTAAAGGAGAGGAAGCATTTGACTTTTCCTGTTGAGTCTTCCTCTTCATCAAGCTACAGGAGCTTGTGCACACCATCGGCGGACATCGGAGCTTATAACATTCTTCCTCAAGGTCAAATAAGGTAAGATGCACCATTTCTCCTTCAATTTTGTGGGTTAGTTATACTGTGGACACCAACTCAATTCTTGTCTGCATCTACTCCACATAGTAGAGGGTGTGTCACATTTTAGTACACAAACGACCCACGATTAGGGTAGTCCATACCAGAACAAAGTTCAACATGGATGTTGCCAAATTAGGCAACCCTGATCAGGAAAATGCATGAAAGTGAGAGAGCGAGAGAGAAAACAAGAAATATGGGTGTTCATTGAGCTCGAAGACCCAATGTGCATGGCCCTATCCAACCAAATCAAGCCAACGCAAAAAAAAAATTTAGGATCAGACTAGACTGCAAAAATGGGCTAGGTTGACCTAAGGGCCATATTGGCCCAACCTAAACTGAAAAAAAAAATTAATATTTTTAGAAAAATTTATATCAAAATTTTAATTCTTTTAAAGATAAAATATAATTTTATAAAGCCCTCTATAAAAATTCTCTTTTTTAAGAATTATTTTATAATTTTAATAAAAAAAACCAAGGCCAACCCCAGCTCGGCCCAAAAAAATTTAAAAAAATGTTGTTTATAAAGATTTATAATAAAATTTTTAATTTTTTAAAAAATAAAATATAACTTTATAAAAACTTATATAAAAAAATTTTTCTAGAATCATTATATAATTTTAATAATAAATTTTAAAAAAAAAAGCTAAGTTACCCAATATTAGCCCGACAAGTACTAAGTTTCAAAATTAAAGCCCATTTAAAATCCAAAACGAGCCATGTATTAGACTTGGCCAAAGCCTGCACGACAACAATTAAAATGAATAGATTAAAGTGGGGATAATTGTAATTGTATTGCCGTTTTGAGTGATAAAAGAAGAGTCTTAAAAGTCCCTCCCTCCATCCAAATTCACTATTCAGCATTCTGCCATCTTCACATAAGGGTATGTTTGGGAGTTTTTTCTAGGAGGGAATGGAGTGGGATGGAATGAATTTAAAACAAAAACAATTGTTTGGAATGAGTGGAATGGCAAAAGATGGCCTCCCAAGCCATCGTTAGCCATCCAAAGCTCATTTTGTGTTGTCCCCCCAATTTTGAGGGTCAATGATGGAATGACTAAACTTAAATATTTAAATTACAAGATTACCCTTTAACCTTATTTAACTAATGCAAAATTATGAAAATCCTAATATAGATATATTAAAATTATTAGATCTAGAAAACATTAATTCTAGAAAAGCAAATAAATATTTTTTTATCTTTTTGTTAGTTTTTAATTATGTTAATATTAGGTATATGACTTTCAATAAGATTAGGATTTTATATATTTATTTTTTATTATTAGAAGTTATCTTTTATTATGATTAAAATTAGGCTTCTATAAATATAAGTCTTTGCATTTGTATTAATTCAAAATCTAGTATTGAATAATAAGAAATATTTTCAAAATATCTGCATCTCCCTCTCCCTTCTTCCTCTTCTCTTTTTATTTCTTCTACATCTCCCTCCTTTCTTCTATCTTCTCCCTCTCTTCTTCCTTGCTCTAATATCTCCCTACTCTCTTCCTTTCGTGTGTTACATCATTAACCTTATTCAGAATTCACAGCCAATAACAAAAATTTTAAATAATAACTAATTATCTTGACAATTTTTAATTTGCAAACTAATTGGTCTTGTACAAATATAAAAATAATATAAATAAAATTCATGTACTATGAATTTTATAACATCATCATTATTATTGCAATATATTATCTAGTTATTATATAGTATGAAAAGAGTTTTTATAAAGATAGCATGGGAAGAAAATAACTTTTATCTATTTCATTCCATTTATTTTATAATAACTCTCAAACAATAATCAAATGAAATTATTCGATCTCCATGTAAAACTTCCAAAAATAGTACGTTACGTTCAGCTCCACTCCATTCCTTCCTAACCTCCCAAACATATAGCTTAGATTATGCAAACAATGCCTAGCAATTGCAGGCATAAAAAAGTCCCCAATTTCATAAACTTTACTCCTAATCGTTAATAAATATCCTAGAAAAGAAAAATCATTATGCTGACAGGTGTGGAACCGATAGAACAAGGAATAATACAAATGCAAACAAATCAACAAAACAAGAACAGGAAACATAACTCACCAGAATGAGATCAAACAGCACAGCCTGGTCAACCCTCACGAACTCAGCATCCCAAGCCTTGAGATCTTCGTCGGAGGTCTTCTCCTCGGAGTTGGCATCCTCGACGTGCTTCTTGCAGTATTCGATTACCTTGGCCAAGATCTTACTGGTCACGTTAGGCAAAGGGATGCCGCTGTCAGCGCAAGTGTCTTCGATCATGTGTTTGATTGTCTGTGATTCAAGCGCCACGGCCTCATCAACTTCGAAGGGCTCACCATCAGAGCTCTTCAGAGTAATTTTCCTCGAAGACATGATCTAGCAAGAACGATCTTACCCTCTTCGCTGTGAATACGAAAACTAAAATCCCTAACCCTAGCTTTCTCAGATTCGATATTTCTTTTAGAAAATGTAAAGTATTGGGAGGGCCAGGGCGACGGAATCATTTATTTTTAGAGGTACCCGAAGCACGTGTAATTGGATAAATTAATTTGGAGGCGATCGTCTGTCATCCGTCCTACAGATCGAAACTAAGAGTCTCGTATGTGGCAGCTATTTATTGGTTTAGGAGGTTTTATTGTTCAAATAATCTTATTTTGAGAAGTTTTTACTTTTGGTAAAATTGGTATGAGAAGACTTAGGATTTGGATCTCCTACAATTAATTTTTATAAATTTACTTGAAAGAAGAAGAAGAAGAAAAAACTTAGGATTTAGATCTTGTACGATTAATTTTTATAAATTTACTAAAAAGAAAAAGAAAAAATATATGAAATCCTAAAAAAATTAGTTGTTAAAATCTTTTAAAAACATCGAGCCACAATGACAAATGCTATTATCTTCCCAATCCCAACAACAATAATCGCTTGATAAAGGATTATTTGAAAACGAAGGCGTAATAAAAGCTTTAGTCCAACTTTTTAAAAAACCTATGTCATGATTTATACTTGTTATGAAAAGATTTAATTATTCTAATGGGTTGATGAAAAATTAGTTCAATGGATACTATAAAAACATAATAATATTTTTTTTCTTAATCTTAAAAAGCCAATGAGCTAGTCACCACATGGAGGAGATAAAATGAATTGAAGATAGCTTCACTATCTAGCACTAAGCTTTAGGGGAGTTCAAAGGGCACCAAGCTTCAAGGGAATTTGAAGTTGGTGAGCTTAAAGCATTTTGGAGCATGTCGTGGAGATAGAGAGAGGGAGAATGAGATTTGTTTTGTGGTGTCTAATATAACCCCTTTACTTATAATCCATTTATTTATTAATGATTACATAATTAATGTGTTGTAAAAGCAAAAATATAAAATTTTGTGGGATTTAAATAAAGAGATCACACATAACTTATAATACTATTTTGTGTATTATCATAACATCAAAATGATTACATCATCTTTAAAAGTGTTATTCCTAAGTCAAAACACTATTTAGTTATAACAAGAACTACCATTTACATAAGTATAACAAAAAGAGAAGGTCCATGGCTGGCAATAAGACTCTTACTAGCTACATCATCCACCTATCAACTTAAATGGCAAAAAAGGCCAAACCATTTTCGTTGACTGCAATCCATTTCATGTTGACAATGACTTAGACCTATCATACTCCTAGCACGTCCATATATACCCAATCAATCTCAACAACAAACTTCACAATCGACATTCTTTTGATATGAATCTAAACACATTACCCCAAAAGTGAGAATTTGAAATTCTCAACGAGACATAAATTTTAAAAACGACAATGGTCTATCTACCTTGTATACAAAAAAAATTCTTTCTTTCTTTGTCTATTTGAGGGAATAGTGAACATACAAAATAATAGCAAGCATGTAAGGCATTACAAGTATTTCAGATGAATATATGCAAAGTACCATTCATGAAAATATGTTGATGATAAGTATCCTACTTAATAGAAGCATGAGTATAAAATAACATGATTGTGCATAATATGGCACAAAGGGTGCATAACATTCATTTATCTAGGTAATTATCTTTAATGAAACATAGTTGATCCATTCTTAAAAATGTTAGTCATAGAAAAATGCTTTTAGATATCAAACCAGATATCTCATACTACTTGATGTAAGCTTAAATTTTTGAAATCATAAGTGATATACAAAGCATCTTATACAAATTGATGTAAGACCTAGGTTTTCAACATAGTTAAAAGGGAAAAACCACTTTCCTTAATCCTGCATATCATACAAAATTAGTACATTTATCCATAACTACAAGCATCACATCAATATCAAGGAATTGTAATTGCAGACTAGAGCATCATACTAGTAATCCGAGGCCACATTCATTTCGAAACTTTAATCCTCATGACCCTCTTATAACCTTAATCCTGTAAATGAGGGACTCTAACCCTCCTTTAGGTATTAACATTATCAATATTTTTTTATCATCATATAATTGCTCAAATATACAAATCATGGAGATGACTCTGCTACATACAAGAATCATAAGAAACTATAATATATCATGAACAAGGGTCAGTGAATCATAACATATATAATATCCAAAGACATTAAAACAATGCATCATAAGCATAATAGATAAAGTAATTGAAACATTCATTCATAGGTTACTAGAATAAATTTTAATGGAACCCATTTCGTATTATTATGTCTTTTAGTGGCTTTAGTGTCTTAAAAGTCCACATGTTGTTCCATATCATGGTACTTCAATGCTCCAATCATCTATGCATAGGAATTGTTCTAGGTTCAGTCATTCATGCATAAGAATAAAAGTTCCAATAAAGTTACTCAGATTATTGTGGTCACTCATGTATAGGTATAATTTGTTATTATGTCATCTATGCATAAGGTTCAAAAATATTCCTTTATTCAAGGATTAAGTGACATATTAATTGACTTAAATCTTTTCGAGTCCTAAAAAAAATTATAAAGTAAACCAATATTACATACAAATAATCAAATAAATACTCAAAGATTCAGAGTATACATAAGCATAAAAATTAACATTTTAGTTTTAAAGGATCCACATGGCCAATAAGAGTTTACATAGTTAAGTTGTATGGATTTAGAGTTCAACTTTAGTGAAAAACAAAGAATTTTACATGGTTTTGTGATCATTTACATGACCAAGCCATGTTTCCCTGGCTGTGTTGCTTATAAGGGTATAACACAACCCTATGTTGGTGGACACGAGAGGCCTATGTCAAGTACCCTTGTTTTATGAAACTTGATATAAATGCTCCCATACTTCATTTTTCAATCAACCAATCTAATCCCAGATTTATTCTATGATTGTTTGGACATACAATCATCTAAAAACTAGTTTTACCATGACTAAGTTATACTAATTAAATTCATCTTTCCAAAGTGCAAGTTTTCTACATGATAAACTTTTCCAGGGTTTATTTAAGTTCATGTTAAGAAGAGGAAGGAGAAATGGAAGGAATCAACAAGTGGTCACCAAAAGCAAATCAAATACTCTATTTCATGAATCTAATTCCATCAATCATGCGATACCAAGAAGAGGAAGAAGATGAAATGATATAAAGGAAAGGAAGAAGATGGAAATGGAGATAGAAGAGAAGAGAGATACAATTTGCAAATCTTCAATAAGACTAAGAAAAGTGTCTTACCTAAATCCTTCCCTCCAATTAAGCTTCCTCTTCCTCCCAAGCTTCTTTCCTCTTCTACTTCTTCTCTTGCTACAACACCCTCTACCCACCTTTGCTCCCACTCTTAACTCTCTTTCACTCCTTGTGTAACTCTCTCTCTATCTCATTCACTCACTTTAGTTTTTCTATAGCTTCTCACTATAAAGAAGAAAGAAAGCTAAAGATGGCTTTTTATAAAGAAACGAAAGTCAGTTTATGCCTCCTTGGAGCTTTCTTCCTTTAGTCCTCATGGCCGACTTCGTATTGATATTTTTAGAAAGCAAATCATAACTTTGACTTCTTGATATCTGAAATATGGTTAAGATTTTATGAAAGTAATAGTTATGAAAAATATTTATATATTGCTACAATCATTTTCAGCTAACCTGATTGTCCAGAATCTATCAAATTTCAAATCTATTTTAGCCCAGTGAAAATTATACTTTGGTCTCGATTGAAATTATGCTTTTAAACCATCAACTTTTATTAATTATATTTTGATCTCTAAATTTTAACTAATTATTTTTATCTTTCAAATATTTTTTTTCATAATTTTATGGTTCTAATTACCTAAGGGATTTATAAGAATTTTTTCTTAGGTATTTATTATTTAATTATTCATTATTAAATAATTTAGAATTATTTTCAAATTATTCCTAGAAATTCCTAATGGCCTAAATCAAACTTTCTCATGTTCCTTAATATTTATAATTCCTAAGATTTCTCATCATTTTATTTAAACAACTTCTATTATTTATTTAATTTATCCTAAATCACTTTATTTTAATTTAAATAATTTTATCCAAAGAAAAATTTTACATCTAAAGTGTTAGTTAAAAATCAAAAGGCTAGACTACAATTTTAAATAATCACTAATCTAATCTTTAATCAAATAAATGGAGTGCACCTTTATTCCAACTAACCGTGTTTGATTGGTTTAGCTATTTATTATTTCAATGCACTTTCATAAGTTTACTTGTAGAAATGTTGGTTTTCACATTTTTATAAAGAGAAATCATATAAACTCACACCTAAACTTAAAAGGCCATTGAACTTGGTTGAATTTGCGAGTTGAAAGGCAATTGTATCAAGTTAAGAACAAAAGTATATAAGTGTTTCTTTTTTTAAGAAAAAAACTTAGTCTTGTCCAACATCTACACTACTGGGACATGACTTTTTTTTAGGGTAATGCAACCTAAAATGCACCAAAAGCTACATTTTCCTCAACTAAAAAATACTCATTCGACCTTCTTTTCAAACTACACAATAGCATGTTAAAACCCTCATTCCTTTTTTCCTCAATGTTATTTGCACTCATGCAAATAATGCTATTCTTTTATTACTTGCTTTTCTTAACAAGTCACCTTCAATGTTGGTTATAACTTTGTCCGTTAATGTTGGTTTGAGCAAAACACTTAGTGTTAATGGTTGGCAGCTTAGTAGTTTAAGGGAAACACTTGTTGCTTCTATTAAAACTTCAAAAGGTAAGATGTACCAAATCAACTTACTTGTAGGAATTTTGACATCCTAAATTCCTAATATTTATAGTGTAAATTTGTTGGAAGTTGATAGTTGAAAGTGACACTAGCATTTACAAGATAGACTTGTGCTAAATTTATTAGGTGTTTATTGTTCTTCTTCTTTTATCCCTTTTTAAAATCAATAATTAGTTATTAGTGATGTGATTATATATTTTAATAGTTATTTAATAATGTAGGCAAATTCTTGCAAATTTATGTTAAAACAAACTCATGAGCTTGATAATCTTAGACTTGACCTTGCAAAAATTGAGCTAAAGAACATAAAGACAGTATGTATTGGAGAAGTGCATTTGGAGCAATTTAGCCTCAAAGCATATCAATTTTTACATGAAATGTATGAACATGCCAAAAAAGGAACAATTACAAGTTTATGAGCAAAATCATATTGGACTTAATAATGACTTACAATCAAGGCAAAATATTGTCAACATGTTGGACAAGTTCATGTAGTTTAATTAAAAGAGCTAATAAAGTAAGAGAATAAAAACTCACACACACAAAAGAGAGAACATGTGAGAATATATGAAGAAAAAGGAGAAATTCTTATTTTTCTTGCTAATGTAAAACTAAATACATAAGCCATATACATGCCAAAACTTAGTTAACTTAAAAAACAAAAACTCCTAATTAGGCTCCTAATTATGCTTCTAATTAGACTCAAATTGTACTACTAATTACTAAATATGAATTATCTACAACATCCCCTCTTAATTCAAATTTCTCACACCCTTCATCCTTCACCTTCACAAATTACTCCTACTTTAGCGACTTGGAAAAATGTTAACAACTTAATTTTCAGGATGGGTGATTATTCAACTTAATGATATGACCACATCAAATTAAGTTAGGCCAAGCCAAAAAAGAATTTGTTAATTAAGTCGAGCTAGGCTAACCTGATCTTATTAATTTAAAAATATTATTTTACAAGAACTTATATAATTTTTTTATTTTTTTAAAGATAAAATGTAATTTTATACGGACTTATATTAATTTTTTTTCAAAGGTCATTTTATAATTTTTACTAAAAATTTTAAAAATAAAATAAAAATAAAATAGCAAAACTAACCTAAGAAATTAGCATGGCTTCGCCTAGTGTTCAACCAAACACAGTCAAGCACTAAGGTAGGCCAATGGTCGACCCAGCCTGTGTTTGGGCACCCCCAGTCTTTATACTTGCAATGAATAAGTTCAATCATTATTAGTCTAATCATGTAGAAAATGGAATCTAGTATCAATGTTCTTGCTTCTTCCTTATTCTTTGCAAGATTGATTGCTAAGACATTATCAACATAAATGATTATATGACCATTAACTTCAATATACAATTACTTTAATAAACTCTTTAGTCAAATTGCTTGACAAGAATTAAAGGCTAAAGATACATACTCCACTTTACAAGTTGAAAGTGCAATAATCTATTATCTCTTGGAAGACCAAGAAAATGCAATAGCTCCATAATTGAAAACATAATTAAAAATAATCCTTCTATCATCAGAAGCTCCTACCCCATTGCTATCTGAGTAGCCACAAAGTTCAGTCAAGCTGCCTCTAACTCTATAGTAGTCACCTCTTAATGGATAAAACAAACCATGATCATGAGTCCCCTTCACATAACACATGATCCTATTTGCAACCATTAAGTGTGACTATCTCAGTGCTTTCATGAACTTGCTAACTACAATAACAACATAACATATATTCGACCTTGTACATGTCAAGTACACAAGCCTCTCTGATCATCCTATTGTAGTGTATTGCATCAACACTAGAATCATCTTCTTCCTTTGAAAGTTTGATGCCAACATTTATAAGAGGAGGTATTGGATCACAATTTATTATTATGAACTTCTTCAAAAGCTCTTGAGCATACTTAGTTGGGCAAAGAAAATTTCCATCATCTCTTTGAGTCACCTCAATGCCAAAAAAGTAAGACATGAAATCAATATATGTCATCTCAAACTCAAGCTTGACTTGCCTCTTGAATGAATCAATCATGTTAACACATCTAACAGTAACGATTAAATCATCACATAAAGGTACATAATCAAGATATTACCTAAGGTCTTCTTGACTTAAAGAAAGTGCTTAATAGGACACTATTCAAATTTAATTCTTTAAAAAAAAACTATCAATGGCCTAAGAAGCTTATTTCAACCCATAAAAAGCTTTTTTTCAGCTGACACACCTGTTCTTCATTTCATTTCTTCACATAATCAACTTGTTGCTTTACATAAAACTCTTCCTCAAGTTGTCCATTCAAGAAAGCTAAATTGACATCTATTTGATGAATCTTGCAATGCCTTTGTGCAGCCAAGACAACAACAAAATGCACTATTTTAATGAGTGTAACAAGTGCAAACGCTTCTCCATAGTCAACTCTAGGTCTTTGCTCCACTGACTTCCCCTTTGTTTTGAATAGCCACTTCACATCAATGGATTTGTGATCAGGGGGTAGTTTGGAGAGCTGTCATGTTTCATTCTTCTCTATGGCCCTTATCTTTTCACCAATGGCTTCAATCCATCTTTCATCTCTCACGGCTTCTTCAAATATGACTGGGTCACAATCTACAAATATAGAATAATGTACCAGATCTCTATCGTCATTAATGACACTATCAAAGAATATCTCATGATCTCTGCCTGTAAAAGGCTGACTCATTTTGGTAGACTGCTAGAATTTGAGCTAGCTCCTGGGGGCATTAAAGGCGTCTCTTACAGTAAATTTAAAACATCAATAGAACAAGGGTTAAAAAATGAGAAATTAATATTAATTATGAAAATTTACATTTATATAATATTAATTATGAAAATAAATAATTAAAACATTATATTACAACAAATTTCATTTATGAAAAATAGAAACAGGGTTAAAAATGAGAAATTAATTTAAAAGTATAAATTATTATATATAATATAAAATTGTTAGTATATAGTCGATTTGTTTTTTTTTTTTTGTGAAATTATATAGAATTGATTTTGATCACCTCGAGTTATACTGAATTCTTAGTTACTTTCTGTTCTTCTGTATGTAGAATTTGAAGTTGTTCAGAAGAATGAGTTGATTTTATTGCACGAAGGCAACCTTTGCTGGAACTCAGGATGGAACACGATGCAATTGGCCATCGGTCTTCCCAGGAAGTGACCTCAATACTATCCCTCGACATATGAGGTGGAACCGATGTTATTCAAGATATGCAAACCATCCTCGCTTAGGTTCGATTTTGGAAGGGCTATACTAATGATTTTCACGCTTATGTTTTGAAATCTCATATTAGAGACCTGGTTCCCTATTCAGCACTCCTTAATCCTGGAAGTACTGACGCTGTAATACTGTTTTCATTCAATTAAAAAAAAAAACTGGCATTCATTCAAAGTATTATTCCAAGACCTCAAATGTATGCAGTGATATACTCAGCAACTGTGGAGGGAGATCTTGACCTCCAACCGAAAGAGAAACTTTGAAGGAACATCTACCAAATGCAACCGGGACGTAAATATGGCGAAAATACTAATAAGCAGTCAAGAGGTTATATAAATTGTAGTTGCATGAACTTTGTGCAATAATATTTAATGGAGCGTGGGGAGATTGGGGTCCGTGAAGCTTTAATGAATCAGTGAAAAGAAAGTGATACTTAATTCCCACAAAAAGATCGTGACAAAAATTACTAACAAATTAACTCTATAGCAATATTACATCAGGAGGAAAAAAAATGTAAGGTTTATGATACACCATCAGCTAAATCGAGAAGATAAAAAAAGGTACTTTACATATGGGTGACTGATGCAAGGTGAAACCAAAATACATACTTTCCCAGTAACAGCTGCAAAAGCCGATTGCCTCTATTTAAAATGGCCTTCAAGGAACCTGAAATCCCTAACCAACCAAATGACAACTGACCTTTGTTACTCAAGATTCCATGTACTGTGATTACTCAAGATTCCATGTACTGTGAGGCTGGAGGGCTTGTCTTCGTCTTCCCAGGACCTGTAACATGGTTTAACATCAAACATTTTGCTACATTTTGTGCACTGGACACTGGTTAGCAAGCATCCTTTCAAGAGCTAAAGAAAGCCAGCAGAAAATGCTATTATATATTAAAATGCAAATTTATAACGCCAAGCTAGGTCCAATTCAAAAGGTTTTGCTGAGAAAAAGACAGAAAAGGCCAAAGCAGGCAAGGGGAATCTGGAAAGGAGAAATTTCCGACGGTACACATAAAATGTTAAGCAAGCGGAAGGATGAGGATGACATACCAGACACCCCGCGGATCTCCACTTCTCTCCATTCTTGGACAAGGGCACAGCAGCAGCACATCAAATGAGAGAGAAAATCGTCAATAAATCCGCCCTGGCATAGAATGCAAGTTATGAAACATCTACAGAAGCCAAAAAAATGCTAATAATCTGAATACAATAAAATTTTAACTTTCCCCTAAGCTTAACAGATATATTATCTATAATTGTATATTCTTAAACTTACCTTGCAAATTGGACAATGAAGAAACAATTAGAAATAAATTGTTGGAATAAATTGCACAAAACAATAAAAAAGAAAAATAGGTGCAGTGTATCTCCCATAAGAATATGAACACACTTTACATTGTAAAATGAGCAATGCTGGCAGAGCTTTTATCTTTATATTCACAATATGATCACCCACATCATCTAAGTATTTAAGATCTCGAAGCTACAAAAATAGATAAGGCCATTATCCTGAGCGGTCATGCCTTCAATGAGTTGCAAGCCTATAAGGGAAGATCATATCTACGCAGAAGGAAGCAGTACCGTGATATTCAACATCTTCCGAAGCTTCCTCCTTATGCAGCAAGTATAGCAACAGCAAGATAAAATTAGTGAATATGCCATCAATTCATTACATGCTTCTGCAGAAGCTGAAAAAACAGAAAACTGAAATTTTAGTAGCAGAACTTCAATGGTGTTCTAAGTCTGGTAAATGAACCAGATTGAGAAGACATTTGCTACATTACTATCAAAAAAAAGAAGAAAAAGATATTGCAACATAAAGCAACTTCAGCAATAATCTAAAAACTTTAAAGCAAATTCCTGATTTCAGCTATAACTCAAACAAAACTATAGTCATATGTCTCCATTACATAAAATCATATATGACCAAGTTATGCCTTCAGTGATAATATTGTTCTATCTTAAAAATAAGGATTGGCTTCGTTATTGGTTAATTCCTCTTCAGTCTTCACCGTACGAAAAAGTGTAAAGATGGTGTCTTAAAATTTCACTTTAGGCAAACCAAGTCACATTTATTCACTCTACCGTCACTGAAGTCCCGATAAACAATGTAGCGAGAAGAGAATTGTCTGAGGTACCTATGTTGAACATTACCAACTTGATCTACCCAGATTTCATCCCTTTTTTTAAACTAACAAAAGCAAGACATATTTAAACGTGAAAAAGATTCAGACATAATCCATCTGTCGAATGCTAAAAGACATTATGCCATAGCTAACTTACATATGGGCCTGTTATTTGCAACAGTAGCAATCTTTGAAAACGTCCCGCAGGGATAGAAGAATGTCTTTATACCTGCAAATCAAATTATCAGCTTATTACTTGGGTTGCAAAATACACCTTGGCACATACTTGACATACTTCTTAATTTCAAGTCATACTGAGATGGATGATATTCAGCAACCCTTGCGCTAGGGGTTCATATATAATCAATGTGACTAATATGCAAAACTTGAACTACCAATCTTCACTGTGGAAAATCAACCATAATAAAGCAATAAAAGGGTGTGAAACTGTGTTACTGACTAACTGGAAATACAAAAGGTGAGACATCCTAGAGATGCATGATTAATAACGTCATACAAACCATGAACCTCACAGTGTACGTAAGTAAACCCACCGGAGCATAGAAGGACCCCTTTCTATTATAATCTAATGAAAAATAGAATGAACAGTAGGAGAGAACATACAAAGATAAGGTTCAGAACAACAAGCAAGTAAATCAGTATGCCACTCTTCCTTCTGATATGAACCTCCAGTTGACGATCTGTTTATGCCAAGAGAGAAGTAATTACCAAAAAGGAAAAAGCAGATAATCTTTCTAAAACATAACCATTATTGGCTGCACAACAACAAAACAAAGAGATGGAAGGAGCAGGAACTATTCTAATTTTCAGGCAGATTAGTTATCCTGAACGAACCCATAATACAAGTTGAAGTTGAGGGATGAGAGGGAAAATTACCTTGATGCTGAAACAGTATCAGTTTTCTTACGAGATTTTTCATCAGATGAATGGCCTCTGTCATCATTGGCATCAGTGTAAGTGTCCTCTACTTTTCTGTGACATTTTTCAGGTGAAAACTTCTCTGGAAGAGTATAAGCTGCAACTTCTGTGACATCTAATAAACGTTGAATGAATTCACATTGATTCACATCCCAATTTGCTTGTGATCGCTGTAGCTCTAGTTGAAGCTTTTCATTTTCCTTTTTAAGTGCTTCATTGAAAGGCAAGTTGGGGTAAGAACAAGAAAGAGTTTTCTTCAGCACTGCAGCATCATTTTTGTCAGGATCGGGCTTTAAAATCACAGTATGCACCTTTTGGTCCTCGTCATCCAATGTGTATTCACATTGATCCTTTTCAATAACTTCAAGTCTCTCCTGAAATTTTCAGCGAAGCAACAGATTGTTAAAAACATTGAGACCACGTTTACAGTTGCAGATGCTACAATGATAGTTACAGTATTAAACAGATCACACTTCTCGTATTTCAAATTCTAATTAGCTCAGATGCAAAGTATAAGGAGATATCATGGTATTATATAAGTGTTTAGTCAAAACCCATTGAAACATGCAACTTCAAAGAAATCCCTAGAGAAATATGGAAAACTAATATTCTACATATTTCAGCATGCTACAAATCGTACTCAGTAGTAGCTAATATCAAAATATACAACATAATAAACGCATACAACTTGCCGGCATAGATCCCTAATTTTCAGAGGCCAGAAATTTAAACTTTTAATGCAGGAAAATAATATTTCAGGGTGGCAGCTGTAACCAATCATGGAAGAACAAGCTATTTGACCATCTGGATTGTAGCAGGCAAGTGTAATACGCTGAATAACGAGTTTGAGTCTTTGAGACAAGTTAATTTTGGTCACCCAAGTCTTCCACCAAGAGCCTACATCACTCAAATGAAAACCTCCTTTTCATTTTAATACTTGATAGACCCAAACTGAAGCATTGATCAAGAGAGTGAATAGACTTCTGAAAAAGCTTTTTATGTTAAAAGATGACAACCATCAAGAAATGCTTAAACCTGCCTGAGATAGTTTCTACTTCATTATTTTTGCCAGAGGGAGGCCTGAATTGTATCATGGCGGTAATACTTTAGGTGATAATTTAAACCCACCCACTACAGAAAGAAAATAGAAATATAGAATATTATAGTGATAAAATAATAGTAGACAAGCTAAAAAGCTCTAAATTGAAAATACAGAATTGAAGAGGAATAAAACTCTAGCATGATTGATCAACTGCGAATAGGGTGTTGAAAAGAATAATTGCAATGAGGAAAACAGCGAAGTATTTTCCTCTTTTTGCTCGCTGATGGACTGTTATAAGAAGACTTAGAACACAATGAAGAATAACAGATAGATACCCTGACTCGAGCATTGTCCACGAGTGTAATGAGAGGAACAAGCCGCAGGTATCTATCAATTTCACTCTGAGCCCTCCTGAATTGATAAACGATGTTCCAGCCCATGGCCAGCAAATAAAGATAGCTCCGATCTTGACAACTATTGACCAATATGTAAGACCTTCTCAGAGAATCTTCAAGCTGCTCCAGAGGCTCCCGAGTTTCTGGATACTTTTTAAGCTCTGAGATCTTGAGCTGCTCCAGCAAGTTCCCAATCAACTTCAGATGCTGTGCAAATTGCCTGCAGTTCTTCTTGTGCATTCGTGCCGTACTTGCAGCTTTTACAATCATCCCAATCAACCGCACAGCATCCAGGCCCGTCAGCTGGGCCACATTTGCAAGTTCCCCCAAATTATCCCATGCACCTGCCATGCTTTCTGGAAAATTAACCTGAAACCTAGCCCTCCAGCTATATTAGTCCACAGCTCCAAAATCCAAAAACTGCAGAATTTTCCGTGAATTCCATCGTAAAATTGGAAAGAGAAACTAAATATGAAGAAGACTAAAACCACTGTAAAATTTCAAAATTTTCAGTTCATTTCACCTATGACTAAGCGAATGAAATTGACATTGTAGGCCTTTGATACTTGCAATAGGTCGCTAATCTCAACAGTTTAAGGTTTCAGGCAGGATCAAGCTCTCCTCTGCCTGATGTTCTCAGAGATAGCATTGTCCTGCAAAATGAATCAAATGCCATTAAAGCAGGAGATGACAGAAATGGGGAAAAAGAAAAAAGAAAAAAACTGAACCAACAAACTTTCAAAGACTATCGATGACGCTTATTGACTCACTTTTCAACGCAGAAGACGAGTAAAATATAAAAAAAAAATATAGTTCGGCCAAAAATTGAGAAAGCTGTGCTCAGAAATAACAGTTGTATTATCGGCTAAATATCTTCACGTATTAATCAACAGATTACTTCCACCCAAATCTCGTTCAGATTTATATAAATAAGAAGAAGAAAGCTTGATCCTCAAGAGTCACGACTTAGAAAAATGAAAATAAAAACTCATAAGAATGTATCACCTTCTCCAGAAAATGCAGTAAGCATTTGCATGAAATAAACGGAAGGAGTGTCAAAATCAGAGAAAATAGCATAGAATTCTGGTGATGACAGGCATTGCTTTACACGAACGAGCTTCTTCTTCTTCTTTCGAATGAAGTTTGGAATTTTTTGGGCAGAGAAAAGCAGATAGATCCACTGAATGCCTGTGTTGTTTTTATGTGTTGCTCTTATCGCTCACAGTTTCGGTGTCGTTTGTCCGTGCTCAAAGTGCGTCTGCGCAGGTTCAAGGATTTCTAGTGGAGGGAATCTCCAAGTACATGAAAGCCCTTCCGTTAATCTCATTATTACAACATTGCCACTTTCACATTCTCGCTTCACGGACCGTTACTACTGAAACGGCGTAATACGAACATGACCTTTCCAGAAGCTTTTTGCAGGGGAGGAAAAGTATTTAAATACCTTAAACTTGCAACTAGCAGCTGAGACAGTGGGAAACACAATGTCCATGAGTCATGACCGGCAGCTTTCTGGGGTAGCAAACAGCTGCCAACTCCACATGCCTTCACGTTTCACTGTTAACATGTACTTTTTAGTTTTTAATTTAAACAAAATAAACCTCAATAACTGTTTTGCTTAAAGTAAAGCCATTTAACATCTCTCTCTCTCTATATATATATAATTTATAAAGAGTCAGTATTATTCATCAGTTTCAAAATAGTACCAGCTCGCCTTTGTTTCAAGCTCTCTATTAATCTCTATTTTCTTTTTTTATGTAATTTTTTTAAAATATAAATTATCCTATTGTTGGCCATTATCTGCGCATATGCACAAGCAAACTTAACTAATTTATAAAGAAATAGAGATTATTTTACAATAGTTTATTAAGTAGAAATTAGGTATAAAAATAAAAATTAAAAAAGATGATTTTATAAGAAAATGACCTAAATACTCTTATTTTTAATGATTAAATAATGATTAATAAATAATATTAAATAATAATTATAAATAATTATAAAGATAAAATAAGTATTTTGCCCAATTTTTTATTTTCTTTTTCTTTTTTCACCCCATACCAAACAAACTGTTAATTAGATATCTAATTTAATTCTTATCAAATATAATAATATGTAAAAATTTATATATATATATATATATTTGAATTTAACACTCACTTCAAAAAAAAAATTCATGTAGATATATATATATTATAATATCATTGTTTCCTTGAAATTTAAACTCCCATGCTATTTTTAAAAATTTCACCATAAAAGCACTTTCGAACTTTATAATTTAAAGGATTCAAACGTAAATGTCTATTTTAAAAAGTCTCTTCATATTTTACGTTTTTATTACAAAACTTATAGTAAGTACTTTAAAAAAACACCTAAATTTTGTTTATTTTTAATTAATAAAAGATAATTTTAAAATACATGGTTAAAACTAAAGTTGTCAAATTTGTAAATTTAAGTAAATTTATAAAGAAAAGATAAACCCGTAACGTTGACTCGTATTGTAAATTCGTAAGAATTTATATTTGTTAATAATTACTTATAAAATATAATATACAAACAGAAATTCATTTAAATACATTTTAAATTATACCAATTTTTTAAAAAAATTATTTATATTCTATAATTCATATTTTTCAATGTAAAAATTCTAATAAAATTTATACATAAATATTATTTTTGAGTCACTTTTTAATGGATTGTACTAGATTTAATAATTTTTATTCTTTTTAAACTCAGTTCGATTTAATTATATGGGAATTAGTCAAATTTGGTTCAAAACACATTAAGTTAATTGAATTTATTTAAATCAAAAATAAATTAAACCGTTTTGTATTAAGTGCGAGTTTACAAATGAGTTAACACGATTTTTTTAAGTAGAAACTTAAACTCATTAAAATTAGAGAGTCAACTCGTGAGTTTAACAACAATGGTTAAAACCCTTTATTTTTTGATAAACAAATTTTCTTCATAAAATTACTATAAAAATATTTAAATTTGAACTTTGTTTCAATGTGTATTATTTTTAATTCTTGTTTATTCAATAAAATTTTAACACAATCAAATTACTAAGACATACTTTTTCCATTCGATGTATTTCAATTTTAAATTCTAAATTAAGAAAAAGAATTGATAAAAGTTTAGTTGCTTAAATAGAGGTTTAATTGGAGACATTTTAACTGGAGAGGAGGTTGAAAGAGATAAGACATGCCAGCCAACCATGACAAAGAAGGCCCTTCATGCGGTGAAAAAGGTCAATAGCGTCAATTGAGGAGGAATAGTATATAATTATGAAATGAGAGGAAAACGGGATATTCGACGCTGAACATCCCTTCTCTCTGCCAACTGCCACGTGGGACCATGATAGAGAGGAGACATGTTATCATGACTACTTTTCCTTTTCTTTTTTGTTGTAGGGTCTTATGGTCCTAGTAACAAAAAAGTTTAGCGGCATTTTTATAATAATAATAATAATAATAATATAATTCAAATGAATTATTTTCAGAAATACATTTTGTGCAATTGAAAAAATTGAGAAATAAGCAGCTGAGTCTTATTTTGATTCATATCTCTAATATCTCTTTTTCTTTTTCACTACAAATTATAATACTACGAGTGCATAAGTTCTATAAATAGATGTTTAATTTTTATATTTTAACATTAAATAATTAAATCTTTTAAAAATATTTTATGTATATTATATTTTATTTAAAAATATAATAATAAAATATAAAAATTATATTTAAAGTTAGCTCATTCCAATAAGTTGTGGCGAACCACATACAACAACTCTCAACGGCAACCTCCAAACTCTGTGCCTCCAAAATTTCTTATGTGCATTATATATTATGTGTGCGTAACCATTGAGATTGTGTTTGTGCGTAAATTATACAAGAGCATGTATTTATTATGTGATGCACCCAAAAATTACTCATATACCTCATTCAGTCATATCCATTATTACAACTTAAATAATACAACGTAATAAATATAGAAAATTAAGAATTTATACAATACACGACAACACATGACATCTTATAACAAATTAGATCAAAGTTACATACATTGAAATGAAATCCAGGTGGCTTGCATTAGTAAGGATCTCCTTCTCTCGCAATATGTCTGTGGTTTGACTTTACTATATTTTTTTAAACTTAATTAAATGTTTAGAAATTATGACTGAAAAACAAAAATTTCAGCGTTATTTTTTTGTTGTTTAAAATAAGAAATTATCTTGTATTTCAATTTATTTTAAAATTTTGTAGGTAAAATATTCTCTATTAAATTAAAAAAATTTAAATGAAAAATATTTTGGTAAAAAAATGAAATTTAACTAAATTTTAAGATAATTTTTTGTTTCAAAAAATTTTATATATTTTTAAATAAAAAATTCTATAATTTTAACAAAATTTTAGAAAGGTCGTAATAATTTACTTTGTACATTATTGTAAATGTGTTATACGTAATCATGTCTCTCTCCCACTAAAGCACCGTTATATAAAGGTGACCAGAATGGAGAGCAAACAGAAAGACATCAAAATTTGGTGATTGATGGCATCAAGAAATAGGCAGCACAACGTTTATAAAATGACTACATAACCACAACCATCTAACTGCTTCTCTCACTGTCACAGTATCGCCCTTCCAAAAAACAATGAATAATTCATCGTGCATTAATTGTCATTTCTGTTTTTTTTTTTTCCTTTTTAGTAAAAGTATCCTCAAATAAATTTATGCTATAATTCAAGCTAAGTTATTTTGCAAATGACCTTAAAATTGCATTTTTGTATTAGTGCAATATATTTAGAAGAATAATTTTTTGATTTAAAATCTATTTGAGGTTATCGTGGATTTTAACTTATTTTTAAAAAAAAATTTATGGACACTGAAAGAAATAGTTTGCGTTAGTTTTTGGCAATTTTTTTTTAAAGCGATTTTTTAGTAGTGTCAAATTACGAAGAAAATGTATGTTTAAACTTGAGTGAGGGTAAAGGTTAGGCAAAAAAATATCACGTAGTAAGTAATAATTGTGAGTGAGAGTATTTTTGTTTTATAAGTATAATTTTTTTATTTGGATTTCTACAAAACCTTAATTGTATGTTTCTTTCTTATTGTGAAAAACTAGTTTCTCCCATTATAAGCGATTTTTTTTCATCAAAACTGGATCAAACACTTTATTTTCTCAAAACAAATTCTTTTTAAAAACTTTTTCTCTCTCAAAAGTTAAGTCAAACAAGTGCTTAAATTCAAGTCAAAATAAAAAACATGCTTCTTTGAATAGTAATGTTCTTTGGTTCGTCACAAAAAAAAAAAGTACTCTTTTTATATAATTTATATGGTATTTAGTATATTCCTATAATAATTATTTTTTTTTATTAAATTATTATTTTAATTATTAAATTATTTTTTAAAATAAAAATATAAAAATTATTTTTTATCTTATTTATATATATTTTATATTTTTTTATGCCATCTAACTAAACACACCTAAATGAATTCATTAGATTCATGTATCGTTATTTAATTAAATTAATTTATAGGAATGTTTTAAGAGTTTAAAATAGAATAATAAGTTTTTTTCTCTAAAAAATAAAAATATAAAAGAAAAAAACTTATAGACCCATCGAAAAATTAATTTAATTTTTAGAATAATTTTTTGTTAATATAAATTTTTATATTAATATATATAATTTAATACATTATTCCTTAAAACACCTCCCTTAACATAATAAGTGTAAAACAAATTCAAGAATTTATTTCTTTATTTCTCTCTTGATAGACTTGGCCTTAGCTAGCTACATAGCCTCACGGGTTTGGCATCCCTATGTGGCACACCACTTGGTCCCTACCTCTCTAAAGGACAATACAATTATACCCCAAGCCATGAGGTGCAGTCCATTCTATTATTTAATCATCCTACTTTATAAAACTAGAGTAGATTATAGATATGCCTATTCATTCTCTCTCCTCTCCGAATAATGTTGGTATTGTATATGTATACGTGATCCCTTATCATTAAATGCTATACATGTGACCCTTGGAATCTAGGAATATGTTTTATTATATTTAGTTGGAAAAATTATATTTAAAATTCAAATTTTATAAAATTTATGATAAAAAAATGTTAAAAATTAAAATTATTTTTAAAAATCAAAATTATTATTAAATTTTTTAAAAACTTCCTATTAAAATTTAAGAAAGTTACTATCAAATTTTTAAAAAGTTATAACTAAAATTACTTAAACTATAATTTTTTTAAAATTATATAGTAATTTTTTCAAACTTTAGTAATCAAATTATATAGTAATTTTTTAAAACTTTAGTAATAAATCTCAATAATTTTGGTTATTAAGAATAACTTTAATTTTTAAAATTTTTTATTATAAATTTTATAGAATTTAAATTTTTGTAATGTTTCCTATTTAATTTAGTGGTTGAAGTCTGTGGGAGCACTCTATCACCATTATCTTTCACCAGAGACAAATTGGGATGCGGGCAGACAAATTAGTACCATTCATCTATTGTTAATATAATTCTCATACTTTACATCTTGTTTTGTGTCATTTTTGATAATTTGATATTGATATGATGGGTTGTTGCAACACTCTATTATATTGATTATTGAACTCGGTGTTTGTTTCTGTGATGGTACCTTTTCATTCCCGTGATCGTGACTCCACCCTCATCTTTTTTTCGTTCTGGTTTTGATGATAACACAAGCTCCATTTTATTAAATATAAATATATTAAATTGATAATAATTTTATTTATATTAAAATTAGTTTAATTATTTTCCAGCTGGCTAATTAATACAGTTGAGGGTCTTGACTTGGAGAAATGATAATTTCTTTGTCGTCTCATTAATTGGGAATAAAAAGTGGGTATAGCTTTATGAACTCCCGTCAATTTTGTTCTAGGCTTTTAGCCCAATCATAGAGTCTATGTTTGTTGGTGGTATTTGAATAGGGAATAAAACAGCCTTTAATTTGTTGCATGTATACTTGGATCCCTTGTAGTGCTAACCTTTGTTTTTTTTAAAAAATTAAATCTGAATATTCAAAATAAAAAAACACAGACCTTACCACTAAACCAATCTCTTCAGATTTGCATGGACGACAAGATATTCATATAATGCTGGTGGGGATATATGACCAATAAACTTATGACACCCTCCACCAAGTAAATATTTTTTTACAGCTTTTTAAGAAAATACGGATAGTGATATAAATAGAAAACACAATATTGGCACAAAAATAATAATATGACAAATTTTAAAATATTTACATATAATTTAAAATATCATATAATACTATGTTGTATTTAATATAAGAGTAAATTATATAAATTTTTTTAAATTTTGTTAGAATTGCATAGATTTTCTCTCTAATTTTACAATATATACTGGTTTCTTTTAAAATAAAAATTACATTATATTTTAGCTTAATTTTAAAATTTTTAACTAAAATACTCTCTATAAATATAAATATATTTTTTTATTAAATTTAATAAAAGTTTTATTATTTTATTTGTTCATATTTGAAAACAAAATTTATTCTTTTTATTTTTATTTATGCATATTTGGATATGATATATATATTTGTATATTTAGGTTAATTGATAGTATTTTACTCAAAAAATTTAGAATTAGAAAAATTTTATGTAATTAAATAAAAAATAAAAAAAATCTGTCTCATTTATTCTTAATATAAAACAATTATACTTAAGAATAGCATACTAAAGATCTTTATATTAAAAAAATTTAAATTTTAAAATTATCTTAAAAGATCCAAAGATAAAAAATTTAAATTTTAGACTCTAAATTATAATTTTTATGTAGTTAAAATTTTTAATCTTTGAATCTTTTAAAATAATATTAAATTTTAAAATATTTTAATTTAAATTTCGTCTATTTAAAGTGTTGGAGTTTAATTTTTTTCCTAATATAAACGGATTATATATATTCATCACAAAGGCAATTCTTATTATAAAATGTCCGTACTCCACAGCTGCTCGGCCATATGCTATGCTCTGGTTTTTTAAACATTGCTTTTAAAGTGTGGGTGGGCGTAGGGCTCTTGAGTTGTGGGTGGGCACAGACTTTTATGCACTTAAGTAGCTGAAAAGGCACCTGATTCAGTTGAAATGGAATTGTGAAGCATCCACTGTGGTGTAACTAAATTGTTAAGCCAAGTCTTCCGTAACCTTCCACGAAGCACGGCCGCACCCACATCATTTTAGTTGTGATTTTAATTAGTGTTATTAAAATTGGATTGAAATTAGCTGAAGAAGTTAAAAATTGATAAATCAATTATTAAATTAATTTGATTAACTCATAAAATTGACTTATCAAAAAATTAGTTAAGAATTAGTTCAATTGGTGAAAATTGACTAAATTATCAAAATCAAATTGATTTAAAGTTTCATTGATTTTAAATTTTTTTTAATTCTTTTTTTTTTCATCTTAAATAGATCTAAGAAATTAAAAATAAAAAGTAATTAAAAAATATTGAAATAGAGATAAATTTAAAGAAAAAAAAATATTACAAAAATAAAATATGTATATTTAGAATTTATTTTTTATCACATTCTATCTTCTAACAATATTTCTCTTAGATATTAAAATATTTGGCCAAAATTATTCTTTTCTTTTTAAAAATATTTAAAATTTATTAGTATTTATTTCTAATATTAAAATTTTAATATATAAAATTTTTAAAGTGTATATTTAATTATTACCAATTTAACCACACTTCAATCAAAGTTAAACTAATGAATTATAAACTAATACATTCAATGACTTGTTTAGTTTTAAAAATATTGCCTTTTATTATAAATCCATCCATTATTGTGGATGTCCATTTAGTTTCTTAACCCTTAAATTTATTGAAGCTATATTATGAATTCATCTATTATATAAATATCTATCTCATTATATTCCTTTAAGAGATGTAACTCTAAAACCTTTAAATATTTATTTTTCACCTTTATGTCCTCCTTTATAATATATTATTTTATATTTAGAATGTAACATTTGGATTATTTGTAATTACAAACTTGTACTTATAAATAGACACCTAATTTGTATTAAGAGGTAGGAATAAAATTTGAGTAGCATTTTCCTTATTCTCTATCTTATCTAAATTTTCTTTTCTCTATCTCTTAAGTTATTTTATAAGACATTATCAGCATGACTTTATCCTTAATCATTTGAGTAAAAAAGATAAGATCTTTCCATCTTACTCATTAATTTTTGTATTGATTTTATTCTATTTGAATTATTATAACAAATCTTACAACGTTTGAATTTATAGCCCTTAATTTTTCAAGCAATAATTATTTATCTTAGATATTTGATGCTAAAATTTACCTTGATACAATGGGTTTTGGAAACACTTTCAAAGAAAGAAACAATGAATCAATATAAAATTACGCTAAGACAATGATTTTTCTTCATCATCACTTCCATGAGGATTTGAAATTTGCTCTTGTAATAGCATAATAGAGAAAAAGAGTTTAAAAAATATTTACAATTAATTTCATATCTTCTTATGGTTGAACAAAATAACGAGCTATTAATAAAAAATCATAAAGTCCGTCCAACTAGTTCTATTCCATTCCATGAAATGAATGTGACTATGATTAATAATAATGGACGAGGGCGTGGTTGTGTTCAAGGTCGTGGATGTGGCTGAGAAAGAAATAATATTCTTTATTATAAAAATGTTGCTTACCACCAGAAGTGGAATAAGAAAGAAAAAAAAATAAAGAAGCACAAATGGAAAAATAAAGAAGCACAAATGGACAAAAAAAGTATGTAAAGAATTCAAAAATTCATATTATCATTGTGATATGAATGGATATTGGTCACGTACTTGTTGTACAGTAAAACACCGTATTGATCTCTATCAAGCATTAATGAAGGAAAAAGAGAAAGGTGTTGAAATCAATTTTGCTAATCTACATGATGATTTTGCCAATAATCTAATAAATAGTACACACTTAGATGTGTCAGATTTCTTAAGAGAAAAATAATCTTTAAAATAAGTTTACATATTTGAAATTGTTTTTAGAAATATAAGTTTATATGAAAGTTTACATATGTGTTTTTATAATGCTTCGTCTACTTTTGTTTTTGTTTAATTTTAGAAAATATGAATCCAAGCACCCATACAATCTAAAAAGATAGAAAATATTTTTCTCAAATAAACATAATTAAAGCTTACATTACTACAATTTCTAGTAGTACAAGATTAATTGAAGGATCTGGAATAACTATTATCATATTACCGAAAGGAACAAAATTTATTATAAATAATACTCTATTTTTTTTATAAATCTTAGAGAAATTTGTTGAATTTTAAAAATATTCATTGTAATAATACCATATAGAGACCGTGTATGAAGGAAATAATAAATACTTTTATATTATAAGCATTGTTTTTAGTAAGAAAAGGATACTAAAAAAATTATTAACTTTCTCTTTCGGTTTGTACTACACAAGAATTAGTATAATTAAGATACATGCAACTATAAATCAGAAGTTTATAGATTTTAAAATATTTACTATTTGGCATGAACGGGGCATCCTTGAATAACAATGATACAAAAAATTATTGAGAATTTATATAAGCACCCATTAAAAAATTTGAAGATTTTTTTATTTAAGAAATTCTAATGTACTACTTATTTTTAAGATAAATTAATTATTAAGTAATTACTAGCTAAAGTTAGAATTGAATATCTAGCATTTCTAGAATGTATACATGGTGACATTTGTGGGCCTATTTACCTACTATATGAACCATTTAGATATTTCATGATACTAATAGACACATCCAGCAGATGATCTCACTTATGTTTGTTATCAACTCCCAACTAGGCGTTTACGAGGTTGCTTGCTCAAATTATTCGATTAAGAAAACAATTTTCAGATTATACAATCAAGTTTATTCGATTTAATAATATTGAAGAATTTTTTTTCATAGGTTTTTCATGACTATTGCATATCAATTACAATAAATGTTACATATTTTATAACTCATATTTATACACAAAATGATTTAACTAAATCATTTATTAAACGAGTTCAATTCATTGTTAGGCATTTACTAATGTGAACAAATTTCTTTGTTTTTGCTTGGGGACATGCAATTTTTTATGCAGCAGTATTTATACGCATTAGACCAACAAGTTATCATAAATACTCCCATTTACAACTTATGGACAAAAGCCAAATATTTCCTATCTTATAATTTTTGGATGTACAGTATATGTTCTAATAACTCTATCACAATGTACTAAAATGGGATCTCAAAGGAGGTTGGGAATATATATTAGGTATGATTCCTCCTTTATTATAAGATATTTTGAACCAAAGACAAGAGATTTATTTACAACACATTTTGTTTATTATCATTTTAATGAGTTAGTTTTTCCAACATTAGGGGGAGAAAAAGATAACCAGTTAGTCAAAAAAATTACGTGAAATACTTTGATATATCTTAATCATTGTACAAAATAATATGAACTTAAAGTTTAAAAGATAATTCACTTATAAAGTATAACAAATCAACTGCTAAATACATTTACTAACCTAAAGAGAATGACAAAGTCACATATATCAATTATAAATACTTTTGTAAGAATTGAAGTCCCTAAAGGAAAATTCGTAAGTGAAATAGCTAATAAATTCAAAACACGTCAAAAGCATGGTAGACCAATCAATTCGCAAAATAAAAATCCTCACAAAAAGGGAGCAATTATTAATAATAAGTCTATTAAAGAAATAGATACATCTAAAAAGTCTAGAGACATAACAAGTAATATAACTCTAAAATGAGTTTATGAAACTGATAAAAATTAAAAGATCTCAATAACTTAGGTTTCTATGGGAAAAATATTCAACCGTAAGAAAATAATTGTTGATAACATTTTTGCATACACTGTAATGCTTAATGTTCTAAATGATAATGAGGATCATGAACCTCTATCCGTCGATGAGTGTCGACGTAAATGTGATTAGCCAAAATGAAAAGGCGCAATTCAAGCATAATTTAATTCATTTGAAAATGTGATATTTTTGGGACTGTAGTTTGAACACCTAAAGGTATAATACCTATTGAGTACAAAAGGGTATTTTGTGCGCAAACGAAATGAGAAAAATGAAATTGTGAAATATGAAGTATAACTTGTTGCACAAGGGTTCTCACAAAGATTTGGAATTGATTATGAGTTTACTTATTCTTCTGTGGTAGATGCAATCATATTTTGTTATCTTATTAGTTTACCAGTGCATAAAAAACTTGATATGCATCTTATGGACGTTGTTACAACGTATTTATATGGTTTACTTGATCATGATGTTTATACGAAAAGCTCAAAAGGATTTAAAATATTTGAAACATATAATTCAAAGTCTCAGAAATTTTATTTAATTAAATTGCAAAAAATTTTGTATGGATTAAAACAATTTTGATCGAATGTGGTATAATCGTCTTAATGAATATTTGTTAAAAAAAGGTTATAAGAATGACCATATATGTCTATGTATTCTCATAAAGTAAGCAATTTTAGGGTTTGCAATTATTGTTGTATATGTTGATGATTTTAATATTATTAGAACTTCTGAAGAGATTCTAAAAGTAGTAGATTATTTGAAAAATAAATTTGAAATGAAAAATCTTAAAAAGGCAAAATTTTATCTCAACTTACAGATCGAGCATTTGAAAGATGAAATTTTTATACATTAATCATACTTACACATAAAAAGGTTTTTAAAAGATCTTACATGGATAAAGCACATCCATTAAGTACCCCAATAGTTGTTCAATCACTTGATATGAAAAATGATATTTTTCGACCTCCAAATGATAATGAAAAATTTCTTGATCCTGAAGTATCATATCTTAATGCAATTGGTGCATTAATATATTTTACTAACAATACAAGACCTGATATAACTTTTGACGTAAGCTTGTTAGTCATGTTTAGTTCAGAACTCTTGGGATATGCAGATGCCAGATACTTATCTAATCTACACAAGATTAGATTTCAAATAGGTTATATATTTACAGGTGAAAATACAGTTGTATCATAGCGTTCCATTTAACAAATTATGCAACCATTTCTTCAAATCATGTAAAAATTATAATAGTTCATAAAGTAAGTTGAGAATGTATTTAGTTAAAATCTATGACTCAACATATTTGAAAAACATGTAGGTTATTTTCTTATAAGAAAACTTTAACTATATTGTATAAAGACAATAAGACATATATAACTCAATTAAAGAAAAATATATCAAAGGAGATAAAATAAAACATATTTCACTAAAATTCTTTTTCACTCATGATTTTCAAAAGAATTATGATATTAATGTTCAACAAATTTGTTCAAGTGATAATCTAGTCGACTTATTTACCAAGGCATTACCTACCTCAATATTTAAAAGATTAGTACACAAAATTGGGATGTATCGGCTCAAAGATTTACAATGATATTGGAAACAGAAATAATGTATAAGGAACGTCGAACTCTTTTTCCTTCATGAGGGTTTTTTTTCCACTAGATTTTTCTCTAATAAAGTTTTAATGAGACATATTCCTTATACAATAGACATCCAAGGGGGAGTGAATCCATCCATTATGTAGATATCCATCTCCTTATATTCCTTCAAGGATTATAACTCTAAAATCTTTAGATATTTATCTTCCAACTTTATGCCTTCTTTTATAGTATATTATTTCATATTTAGTATGTGATTTTTGAATTATTTGTAATTACAAACCTGTACCTATAAATGGCATCTTATTTGTATTGAGAAATATGAATAAAATTTGAGTAACATTTCCCTTATTCTTTATCTTCTCTAAATTTTTTTTTTCTATTTCTTGAATTATTTCATAATAGTTTTAATTGAATTTGGATTATTTACATTTATTTTTATTTAATTTAAAGATAAATTAAAAAAAAAGAAGAGAAAAAAGAGAAGTATAGATTCTCTGCAATTACAAATTGATTATATAGTATAATTAAATAAAGATTAAAAAATGAATGAATGTAAAGAGAGAAACAAATCTTATACATACTTTTAACTTTTTGTATTATTCTTTCTCCAATTGTCTGACTAAATAATTGAGAGAGTAGTGGTTTTCATAATCACTCCCCCTCCTCTTTTCTCTCTCTTTTATTTTCTTTGTCAATCCAACTTTAAACTAAATGCAAAGAAAATTAAATGTAAGTAATCTAAATTTATTTTAGTATTTTATTCTTCGAATGTTTTTGAAAAAAAATTGAATTAAGATAGACTTGACATTTTTTAAGAATTTTTTAAATTTTTCATAGAAAAATTATTTATTATTTGTTTCATAAAACATTTATGAAATATTTTTGTTTGCACCCAAAAGTAATTTACAATAATTTTTCATAATAATTAAAGAAGTTACCCCTCGTGCACGATGAGAAATATGGTGGGAAAAACTTTTTTTTTCTAAAAAAAAAGAAGCCATATAAATTTTTCAAAAAAAAAAAAGCACGGAGTTTGAGATAATACAGGTTAGTATTGTTCTGAAGCCATCAGCTTTCTATAATTTCAATGAATATGTAGAAATGATTTTTTACTTAAAAAGATTAAAGTAAAATTTAGACTAATAAAATTATTTTATAAAATTTCTCTTGCAAAGTAAATAAAAAATTTATTTTTGTCAAACATTGAGCCAAAAAAAAAAAAGAAAGGTAATAATTGCCTTTCTTTTCACCCTCTCACTAGATTCTTTGGGATGATTCAAATCCAATTTCTTAAAAGCAAGATCAATTTTTTTTTGACAACGTCACCATCATTTTGGTAGAATAGCGGAAAAGAAAGGCAACATTACTGTCATCTATTGAATGAGGTTCACTGTTATCCCTCACCAAGCACCATCCATCCACTAATCAAGCTAGCTTCTTAATCCCGTTAAATTTGCAGTGATTACAGCATCGGGGAAAGAATAATATGCATAAAAAATAATTAATGTCATCGAAAGTTTTACTTTTTTAAGATATTAAATCTTTTTCTCATTGAATTTATTTTAAAATTTTAACCTTATTAAGAAAAGATTAAAATTAATTTGACGAAACTTTACTTTTATTTTTACTCAAATTTTAATTAAAAATTAATTTTGGTTCAATATAATTTTTATAATTGCAAATATAATTAAACATCATTTTTTTTTATTGTTGTTGACTCTACTAATAGAAGTGTTGGACATGTTATTATATAATTTTACGAGCTGAATAAGGCAACGACACAAAAGCTCAGATTCAACTCAAACCTAAACTACATTATTTTACGCATTAACACATGAGTAAAATTGATGAAAATCAGATGAATTTTGGAGAGTTAGAAGTATTTTAAAAGGCAAAACTGTATAATATATGCCTGAATTGGATCTGGAGTTGCCATATTAGAGTCTTGGTTAGTCTATAAAGTCATGTGTGATACCACAATGAACATTTCCATTAACAAAGATAACGATATTGAAGAAAACGATTTTATTGAACTCTTTTTAAGTCTTTTAAACATTATATTATGTAACATCTAATAATAATTAATTTAGATAATAAATAAAATTAGAGATTTCTAATTTAATTAATCAAAATTATTAAGGACAAAAGTAATTTATTTGGAGATTTTAGAAGAAAATAATTAATTAAGGATTTGACGAGAAAAAATAATAATTAAATTAGATTTATAACTCATTGGATCTAGAATCCAAAATCCAAATATAAAGAAATAAGTTGAGATTTATAACTCATTGGATTTAGAATCCAAATCCAACTCACTAAAATATCTAATTAATCCTAACAATTCACTCCCTCTCACACTAAAACACCATTTGCAGCAAACACATGCTAACACACTCCATCTATCTTGCTCACGGCACTGATAATGCAAAAGAGGAAGAAATTAAGGAGGGAGATGTGACCTTTGGTTCAAACTGATAAATTTGAAGTTTTTAGAAGGCTTTTGGTGTAAAAACAGAGGAAGAGGTGAGCCAAAATTTTGGTTCCTTTTTATGTGCAAAAGTAAGGAATTGAAGCTCTAGAAAGCTTAATGAGGTAAATTACTCAACTCTTAGATTTCACTTGTTGGGATTAGGTGTTTCCTGAATTTAATATAATATATTATTGATTATATAATTGTTAGCCTTGGATAGCATGTGTGGAAAGTGATAGTAACTTGATAGCAAATGGGCAGCAATAGTAAAAAGCAACTAGGGTTTTTATTTTCTTCACATGTATTTGTAAAATTGTGTTAATAATTGTTACATGATGATACTTTAATAAATTAGATGTATGAATAAGTTAGTTAATGGATTGTTGTACTATTATGGATTTAACTATGTTTTAATAATTGAAAAAATGTCAAAAGAGCTTTGCTATGTTCCGATATAACTATCTTGGGGCCTTGCTATGCTCTTTTATGAGTCTTACTATACTTATCACTCTTAAGTTACTGACCTATGACTAATATATGTTGAATAGTTAAATTTGCTCATTCATGACGTTTATGTATAACATGTTAAAATGAATTTTATATGTATGGTATTAATATTGATTTTTATTTACATGTCATTAGATTTTTACTATTGGTAACTAGGATTGTATGATCTCACTAACACATTTTTTTAGGTAAAGGACCAAGTAGAGATAATGATAAGTTGGTGGAAACGTAAATTGGTTTTTTACCTTTCTGGTTTAGGTTTTATTTTTGGATCAAGTTATATGAAACTGCCAAGTAGAGGCCTTAGGTTAGGTATTTCATGATATTTTGTCTTTTTTGAAAAATCTTATAAACAATTATGATTGATATGTAGAATAAATAATGTTTATATTTGCAATTTTAAATAAATAAAAGATATGAATTTATAATAGTTTTTAGGCTTGTATGATTAACTTCACTCTCAAGTTGTTTTGTAAAAATAATATTATATTCAAAGATAGGATAATAGTTTTTTATTACTGGTTCATAATGTTATGAAATTTATTAGAAGGATGATGTACTTGGATT
This sequence comes from Erythrophleum ivorense, assembly GCA_026724425.1. NCBI lineage: Eukaryota > Viridiplantae > Streptophyta > Magnoliopsida > Fabales > Fabaceae > Erythrophleum > Erythrophleum ivorense. The sequence goes on from JAIUCV010001105.1 coordinate 92,942, forward strand.
ATAATTAACTCTTAAAAATTAGAATTGATTCTAAGTGAGACAGAATTAATTTCAACTTTGAAAACTTAAAATATTTTTTTTAATATTTTTTAGTTTCTATATACCTTTTGTAATTTTTTAACTTGATATTAAACTCTATTTATTAAATTTAGACTATACAGTGTTAGGTGTTACATATTAGGTTTGGTCCTTATAGTCTCATTTAATTTTTAATTTGTTTTTTATAGTTTAAAAATTTATAATTAGCCCCTATATTTTATTTTTTTTAATTTAGTCCTTACTATTAAATTTTTATTAGTATTTTGTTAAATTTTGCTGATATAACATTAATACTTTGGATATGTATGATTTATGTCAACAAAATAATTTTTAAGTGACAAGATGAAACATACATGGATGATGCAATCTCTCATACATGATTTGACGGATTGATTTAAGTAATGCATATTTAAAGTAACAAGATAATATATCATCATGTAAGTAAAATTTAATAAAGTATTGAAAAATTTATAATAGTAGGAACTAAATTAAAAGTTGTTTAAATTATAAAAATTTAGTTATAAATTTTTAAATTATAAGCACTAAATTAAAATTTAAGTTAAACTACAGGAACTAAAAATATAAAACTTTCATTATATTAAATCAAAATAAATTTTTGACATTAAAATAGAACTTAATAAACACTTTATAAACTAAAGTTGTAGTTTTGCTAATAAATTTAATAGCGGCTGCTGGCATGTAACTGTCTGGTTGCTTGATCTGAAATCCAAGCTATTCATCTCTATGCAATGACCCTTCCAACAACCCAACTAGTGAGCGTTGGCTGTACAACTGTTTCTCCAAATTTGAGAGGCCAACTATTTTATCACAGATCATGATGGATACCCTTCTTGTCTGCTTTAAAAGAGCCAATATCGATAATGAAACAATCCTTTCTGGCTAATCATGCTTGGTATTCATTGAGTGGGTATTGATCTAGTTTGATGCTCAGGCTAATTTTGTATTGCACCTCTTTTTTTTTTTTTGTAATTTAACATTTAGGTTTGGTCTAGTATAATTTAGTATAAAATTGAATTAGGTTGTTTTTTTAAGTTGACTACATTATTTTTTGGGTAAAAATTATAAAATAACTTTTGAAAAACAACATATATATAGATTTTTATAAAATTATTTTTTATCTCAAAAAAAAAATTTTATATAATTTTATATAATTTTTTTGAAAATTAATAAGATTGGACTTGGCCTGGCATGTGGGCCACCTTCGTATACTCTTTTTTTTTTTTTTTCACCAACATAATTTGAATTAATATGACTGAAAAAGATCGAATAGGCTTGGCCACTGAACTAGTTGTGCAGCCCTATTTATCACTTAAAAAAAATAGTAGTATAAAATTATTTTCAGACAAAAATAGTGACATTATAACATCACAAATTATTTCTTTTTTCTAGAAAAAAAAATTTAGAAAAAGGGGGAAAAACTTTTGATGCGACCTTTTTCCAGTAAAAATTTAGATTTTGCAGTTTGTACACTAATTTTATTCCAAAATTTATTTTCGGTCTTTTTTCTACATATTTATTTGTAAGCGAGAGAGGAGGTTAGTATATGGTAGCAGTTATATATGAAGGTTTTTTTTTAGGGAATTATATATGAAGTATTTTAATCATTGGTTTAATGTGTGTAAATTTAACAAGCGTTTTCTTTAAATAAAAAAGTGAGAGAAGGGCCTTTAAACCAGAAAAAAATTGATCAATTGAAATAAAATAAAAAATCAGTGTTTTTGTTTAATAGAATATTCTTAATTAATTAGTATAAAAAGTTCTTTGCCAACCAAAAAAAAGAAGAAGATCTGAATGAAATAGGAAAAAAAAAAAAAAGAGTGCGTTAGATGGAGCAGTATGAATGCTGGAACCATTTCCATGGGATCAGATTGATCTTTCACTGTCTCCAACTTTTCCAAATGTAACTGATGATAACATATATTTTGGGTCCATCAAATCTACAGCACGAGCGTAGAACACCACAGAAGATCTCTTCCCAAATATCTGGTTACTTATTTGAAGTGTGGATATAAAATTTATAAAATATTTTTAAACTAATAAAAAAAGAATGACATAAATAAACTTACTTTTTTCTTTTTTTTCTTATTTTAAAAATACTTTATAAACTTTACTATTTAACAGATATAAACTCATTTACTTGTTAAAACTATCTGTCGCATGTGCCACAGCTGTCCTCCACAATTGTTTCCAACGTGATCTTGGGAGGCCCACCAACATTGACGAATAAGGGACCAAAGAAGGTGCTTACCCCTTATTTTATTTTTCTTATGTTGTAAAATTATTAAAAAAATTATTTTGAATAATAAATATTAAGAAAAATTAGTAGAAAATCACTTTTACAAATTATTTTTAAGTAATAAATGTTAAAAGGAAAAGGCTTTTAAGAGTTTTAAAAATTAAAAACTTAAATCTTAACCACAACAAGTAAAATGTCATTTATAATTATAAACCGTATAAAAAATAAACTTTTTTGCTAGAACTATAAAAAAATAAAATTAAGAATAAGATAAGAAATATTTTTTTTAGAACGGCATGTTTACTTATATTAAAAATGAAATTGTTGAAAAATTTGATATAAACTTAATTATTTATGAATTTTATGAGAATATTGTGTTTAGTTTTCAATAAATCATATATATTTTTAATTTAATATATATATATATATATATTAATTTTCGTCCCTCATTAATTTAATTCTAGATTGACCCTGCTTGTCGACTTCCCTCCAAACCCTTCTCATCTCCAAGTAAACCATGTAATGTACTCTTGGCTCTCTTATTGTTTTTGTGTGATTTGCCGCCGCCCCCCAAAAAAATTTTCTATGGGGATCTCAAATAAGCAATTGTGCTCCGCCATACGGTTTTGCAATCGTTCTACGACTAGCTATCGATATAATAAACATGACAAAGAATATACTGGAAGTGACAATGAATATGATTTAACCCACACTCTTAACAAGTTTCATATGATACAAAATTTACATTGAGAAGATCATTATATTATCCTAGATAATGATCAAGATTTCATGGCTAGAGTTATTTAAGAGGAGTTTTGTGGATTATGCTACTAATTACAGAAGCTGGGATACTAAGTCTTGTTAAGATGATGCCATATTTCACGAATTGAATATTTATGTTATAGATAGAAGAAATTGGATCTATGAATATAACAAGAAAATTAAGAGTATGAAGGATGAGTAGAGCACCGCATATAACATATATTTCACTCAATCACATGTTTTTGCTGCTTAATCACGGGGAAATGTTGTTGAGAATCACAATCTACATTTCAAACAAGGGGCGAAAGCCGAATGGGAGGCTTGGCCCCCCTACCATTTTGGAGATAATTATGATGTGCACAAAAATTTTGATGAAATTCAAGTATGACTCCAAAAAATTATAAAGTTTACATATAAATTCATGTAAAATTACATAACTTCAAAAAAAAAACTAAAACTATTATAAAACTAATGAAATATAAATAATTTGATAAAAGCAAGAAAAAAGTTTCTTAGAGAGGATAAAGTAGGTAGAATGTTTTTTATTTACTTAAGTTTTGATGCTTTTCTCAAAACACAACCATGTGGGGTATATATAGGCTCAGGGGATGGCTAGATTCATACTCTTTTATTTAATACCTCATTAATGAATCACACTCATCTAGATACATTAATAATATATCACACTTGTCTCTAATACGTAAATCACACTAATTTAGATATATAATTAAATATATACAATGAATTAATTTCCTAAAAATACTAAACACATATATCTAGGAGACTTAATAAACTTTCAATGAATTTAGGAGTCAAGAAACTAAATAAACGACCATAATAATGGATGGATTCATAACATTTTTCATTGGATATCTATTATACAAGAAATATGCCTAACTAAAATCTTACTAAAGAAAAACCCAGTGGAAAAAAAAAACCTAATGAAAGAAAAAGAATACATCATTTCTTGTACATTTTCCCTATTTACAATATCATTGTAAATCTTTGAGTTGGTGCATCCCAAATTTGTGTACTTATCTTTCAAATTTAAAGTAGGTAATGCATTAGTGAATAAGTTGGCAAAATTATCACTTGAATGAATTTATTGAACATTAATATCACTATTCTTTTGAAGATTATGAGTGAGAAAAATTTTTATTGAAATGTGCTCTATTTTATCTCCTTCCTTCAATTGAATTATACATGTCGCATTATCTTTGTATAGTAAAGTCAAAGCTTTTTTGCAAGAAGATAATCCACATGTTTCTCGGATATGTTGAGTCATAAATTTCAACCAAACATATTTTCGATTTGCTTCGTGAATTGTTATAATTTTTGCATAATTCGAGGAAATGGCCATAAGTGTTTATTTGGTGAAACACCATAGTACAATTGTATTTCCACTTGTAAATATACAACCTATTTAAGATCTAGCTTTGTGTGAATCAAATAAGTGTCTAGCATCTACAAATACCAAAAATTCTAATTTAGATCCATTTGCATAGAACAAGCCCATATCAATAGTACCTTGAAAATATTAGAAAACATGTTTAACTCCAATATAATATCTTTATGTTGGAACTGAAGTAAACCTGGTTAACAAGTTTACAGTAAAAGCTATATTAGGTCTTGTATTATTAACAAGATATATTAATGCACCAATTACATTAAGATATAATATTTCAGGACTAAGAAATTTTTTGTTATTATCTTAAAGTCGAAAAATGATATTTTTCACATTAAGTGACTGAACAACCATTAGAATATTCAATGGATATGCTTTACCATGTAAAATACTTTAAGAACTTTTTGTGTATAAGTTGGTTGATGTATACCTTTCAGATGTTCAATCCACAGGTTGAGACAAAACTTTGTTTTTCCAAAATCTTTTTTTTTAATTCTTTTTTTAAACAATCTATTGCTTTTAGAATTTCTTCAAGAGTTCTAATAATAGTTAAATAATTAACATATACAAAATAATTGCAAATCCTAAATTTGCTTACTTTATGAAAACACATAGATATATATGGTCATTTTTATATTCTTCGTTTAATAAATATTTATTAAGATGATTATACTACATTCATTCATACTATTTGAGTTCATACAAAGATCTTTACAATTTAATTAAATAAAAATTTTTGAGACTTTGAATTATATACTTCAAGCATTTTAAATCCTTTTGAGATTTTCATATAGATGTCATGATCAAGTAAGCTATATAAATAGGCTACAACAACATCCAAAAGATACATATCAAGTTTTTCATGCACTTCCAAACTAATAAGATAACGAAATGTAATTGTATTTACCATAGGTGAATAAGTAAACTCATAATTAATTCTAGGACTTTGTAAAAACTCTTGTGAAACAAGTGGTACTTTATATCTTACAATTTCATTTTTTTTATTTCATTTATGCACAAATACCAATTTGTACTTAACAAGTATTACACCTTGAGATGTTCGGACTACAAGTAAAAAAACCTCATGTTTTTCAAGTAAGTTCAATTTTGCTTAATTTGCTTTTTTTCATTTTAGCTAATCATATCTATGTTAATACTCATCAACAGATATAGGTTCATGATCCTCATCATTTATAACCTTAAGTGTTATAGTGTATGCAAAAATGCTGTCAACAGTTATTTCCTTAGAGTTGAATCTTTTCCTCATAGAAACATAATTTATTGAAATCTTTTCATTTTTATTAGTTTCAGGTACTTAAATTTCTTCTGGAGTTATGTTACTTATTATATCTCTAGATTTTTTAAAAGTATCTATTTTTTTAATGGGCTTGTTATGAATAATTGCTCTTTTCCTTTTACGTGAATTTTTGTCTTTTGAATCGATTGGTTTACCACACTTTTTGCGTGCTTTGAACTCACTAGCTATTTCACTTATGGATTGTCCTTTAGGAACTTTAACTCTTATAGGAGCATTTGCAGTTGGTATATGTGACTTTGTCACTTTTTTTAGGCCAGTAAATATATCTGACAGTTAATTTGCTATATTTTGTAATAAATTATCTTTTAAACTTCAAATTCACATTATTTTTTGTGAAGATTAAGATATGACAAAATATTCCATGTAATTTCTTTGACCAGCTGTTGTCACACTCGAAAATGTGACCGCGTGGCACTTTTAACAGAGAAAAACAAGTAAAATTGAATTTTCTCTTTGAAATTGAAAATCGAAATAGAAATTGAAATATAAGTGTAAGGTAGGGTTCAGGAGTCGCCACTAAAATTTTAAATTTTTAAAGGCAAAACTTTGGAAAAGCCTTTTTGTTTGAAAAATAGTCTATGAATCAGAAAAAATGGATCCGGGAGTCGATTATGAGTAGGGAAGGTGTTAAGCACCCCACTACACCCGTTACGAAGAACGGTTACCCTAAGTTAGTCGTGCAAAAATAAAATGGCCTAAATTCTATTTCAATTCTCCCTAACAAATCACATGCAGAATAAGAAATAAAGAAAATAAAGTTGAAAGTAAAAAGGAAATCAATGTTAAAGTAACACGCAAAGAAACTTAATAATTGAAATAAAAAGGAAAGAAAATTTTTTTTTTAAAAAAATATTTTATTTACAAGGACGGACTTGACCTAGGATGAGAGCCTAGAGCCTACGTACCCTTTAGGGAGGATTAAAGCCCACGTAGTTCGATCGAAAATTGTATTTGGTGTTTGTTTGTTTGTTTTATTGTTTTTGTTTGTTTGTTTGTTTTTGTTTTGTTTTGTGTTTAGTCTCTTTTTTTTGTTTTATGTTTTGTTTTATTTTGTTGTTTTTGTTGTTTTTGTTTGGTTTATATTTGATTTTTAATTTTTTTATTGGTTTTTTTTATCTTTTTTGTTGTTGTTGTTTTGTATTTGATTTTTGTTTTTATTAAGTCTTTTTTTTATCATTTTTTTGTTTTTCATTTGTTTTTATTTCTCCCCTTTTGCTTATTATTTTGTTACGTTTTTTGTTGTGTTTTTTTGTTTTTGTTTTTGTTGTTTTTTTTTCTTTCTTCTTTAGTGATTTTGTTTTCATTTTTTTGTTTATTTTTCTTTGTTTTGATTTTTTGAGTTTTGAGTTTTTGTTTTTTTCATTTTTCTTGATTTTTTTCTTTATTTTGTTTTGTTTTGTTTTGTTTATATTTTTTTTTGGGTTTGGTTTTTGTCTTGATCTTTGATCTTGTTTTGTTTTTTCCTTTTTATTATTATTTTATTTTTTTAGTTTTTATTTATTTATATATATATTTTTTTTTGAAAAGACGAAAAAAATAAAATTTACATTTCCCTTTTAACAAATAAAACGATTTTGAAATGGATTGATATGCTTTAATTTGTTAAAAGTAAACGTAATTTTACTTCCTTTATATTTTCAATTTTTTGCTGTTTTCTTTTAATTTCTCACTTTCCCTTTTTTGTTTCGTATTTTCTTTGTTTTGTTTTGTTTATCTTCATTTTGTTGGTTTATTTTTTGTATTTCGTTTGATTTTTATTTTATTTTATTTTTTTGCTTTTGATTTTTATTCCCTGTTTGTTTTTTCTTTTATTACCCCTTTTTTTTTTGTCCTTTCTTTCTTTTATTTGTTACTATTATTTTGTTTTCTTTATTTTGTTTATTTTTATTTTTATTTTGCTTGTTTTTTTTTGTTTTGTTCTTCTTTTTCTTCTCTTCTTTTTTTGTTGTGTTTTTGCTAAAAAATTTTTTTTCTTTATTCTTTTGTTTGTTTTTTCCTTCTTTTCTTTCTTTTCCCTTTTTTTTGGTTGACATCACCCTTCTGTTTAGGTAAACCTTTCCCTCTTTTTTTGTTCTTACTAATATTATTATTATTTTTGCTTTTGTTTGTTCTTTCCTTTTTCGAAAATTTTGCCTTTGCTTTCTATCCTATTTGGTGTAATTTTAGGTGATTCAACTCTCTCTTCTTCTTAATTTGTTTGTTAGTTTATTCGTTTATTATCCCCTTTTTTTTCAAAAAAAAAAAATCACATTACCATTTTCCAAGTTCTAAAATAATTTCTACCGAAAATTCATTCTTCTCCTACTCTTTATTTTTTCCTCCCCTTTTTTTTTGTATTTTGTATTCTTTTGAATGGAGCCATTGGAGCCCAAAACATCAAAGTATAAACTCGAAACTCAAAAGGCTCCAAGGCGGCTTTATAGCCACACATGGCCTTTTGATACCTATGTGCCTGAGGGGATACGAAATCCCACACGGCCATTCTAAAATATAAATTGATGAAATAAAAAAAACATAAGAAAACAAAAATATATCTACAAGCCAAAGGACAGAAAAGGAGAGAAGAAAAAAAACGTAATGGACAAGTTTGTGCCAAGTGTGTACCCAGGGGTCAGTTCATCCTCCTTGAGCACATTTACAAGATTAAAACCAAATAGAAAAAAAAAGAAAGAAAAAAAGAAAGAAAAAAAGAAAATAAATAAATAAATAAATAAAGAAATAAATATGCATCCCGATTACATATACATCGCAATATTTTCTCTCCTTCCTCTGATTGAATGAAAAGGGGCACTTCGTGCATTAAAAACCTGACCTCCTCACTTATTGCTTTAGCAGCACGTCTGAGTCCACAAATAAACAATACAAGTCACAGAAGTCTAACAAAAGCATTTTGAATGAACTGTCCTGAGGCTATTTTAACTAGAATAGTGTAACTCAATCAGGTTTACTATATCAAATTATCAATCCCACATTTCTCAAGCATTTCATCGAATAGTTGTCAAACTGATTTCATCCATGTTGAACTGCCCTAATTTATATTCTCCATTTGACACTATCTGCGTCTCTAAGAGAAAATCCTAAATCTATGCCAATAAACAGAGATGAAGCATAAATAAATATATGCATATATATATATATATATACAGATGAAAAGGAGGTGATTCGTTAAAATGGTTAAATGTACAGAGATGAAACCAACTGCCAATGCATTATCCGGCAATCCCGGACTAACCAGAACAAAATTTAGAAACAAACAGGAATTAAACTGGTAAAAGTGAAGTGCAGGTGAGGCAACCCATGACCATTCGGTTGAATGAAACCTATAACATATTATTCAGCAATTCGGCCAGAGATAAACTAATCGATACATCACTCGACAATCCAGGAATAAACAGAACAGGCCCTAGAAACTAACTAGAATTAAATCAATGTAAACTAAAACAGAGATGGAGCAGTCTAGTAAAGTGGCTACTCGATTATATGAAGCTAAAACGTATCATGCAGCAGTCCAAGACCAATAAGCCTATGTCTCAAAGACGAAATGGAATTTTGAATTAATACCTGGCTGGTGTCCTTGCCAAAATCTGGGGCGTTCTACTCTCCTTCGAACCACACTCTGTTCCCCTTTCTCCTGTGTCTTCTCCAATTGTTTTAGCCCTAGAGCAAAAACCCCGCAGCAATTCCCCTCGACCCCTCAACTTCTTCGCTCGATTTTTCTATCCAGAACGAACAAAGAAAACTCTCGCTTCCCTTGTTCTCTAGGTGCTGTTTCCTGAAATCCCTAGCGGGGTAATATCCTTTCTATTTTCCCTCGGCTTCAGACAGTCTCTCCTCTCAACCTCGCCCTTGTTTTCTTTTGCTCACCCCTTTCATCTCCGATTTTTCCCCCCCGAAGAAAAAAAAAAACCTGCAAGAATCCTTGCTGCACTCACTCAACCTCCCTAATCCTGAATCTCTCCCCCCCGGAAAAAACCTCCTCCAGCCGAAAAAACCTACCCTATTTATAAGGAATCCGAGAGTGGTTCCCACTCTCACTTGCGCATCTTGCCCCTCTACTCCCCCTCGTACAGGCTCATCGTGCTTCACTGCTCCACCAATTCGCAGCGCTAACATCCTTCTCGTACCATTTCATCCTTTCGCTAGACCATCCATCGCGGGAGAGGGTCAGAGCCGAAGGAGTGGGGGGGGACCAGTTGTCTAGGGCTTCCTTTTCCTTTCGCCCTCTGTGTCTGTGAGTCTGTCCGTCCCCTTTCCCTCTCTGTGTCTGTACGTCTGTCCGTATCTTTTTGCCTGCGTCTGCCAGAGGATCCGATGGAGCCGGGTCCAAAAGGGGCTGCTGGGTAAGGTTTAATCAAAACGGATTTTGGGCTGGGTTTTTTTTTTTGTTTAGGCTTGGGTATCAGTTAAGATTTTGTTTGGATCCGGGTTGGGCTTCCTCTTTGAACTTTTCGTTTGGGTTCTGGAAGTGGGCTTCTTCTCTGTTTTAAATTTATATTATTTTGACATTTTTTGTAGTTTTTAAATTGTTCTTTTTGCTTTATCTGCTTTTAGCCTTTTATTTTTATTTTTAATTCATTTTTTCTTTTTCTAATCTCTTTTTGATTTTGATTTTTTTTTAAAAAAATTCCATTTATTTCGAATTTTTGATTTTTTGTTACTCCCTCTTTGATTTTTCTTTTGTTTTGATTTTAGATTAATGGGCTTTTACTTCTTCTCTTTTTTTTATTAATTTTTTTTATTTTTTTCTCCTTTGATTTTTTTTAACTTATTAAACTAAAAGAACCTATTTGATTCTTTTTTTTTTACTTCTTTTTTTATTTTTTATTAGTTTAAATTTACATCTCTGTTTGGAGTATGCCTGGACAAAATACAGTGTTCACAGCTGCTTATCTTTTTCTTCCTCTAATGTTGGGAAAACTAATTTATTAAAATGATAATCAGCAAAATATGCTATAAATACACCTCCTATTATTGGCTTAAGATATCTTATAATAAAGGGAAAATCATATTCAACATATATTCTTAACCTCTTTCGAGATCCCATCTTAGTACGTTGTGGTAGAGTTATTAAAACATATATTGCATATTGAAAAATTCTAAAATAAAAAATATTTGGTTTCTAATTATAAGCCAGTTGTAAAAAAGAATATTTATAATAATTTGTTCACCTAATGCATATAAGTTCTATTACATTCAAAATTGTGTGTCCCTAAATAGAAATAGAGAGATTCATTCTCATAAGTAAATTCCTAACAATTGATTGAAATCGTTTCATAAATGATTCAACTAAGCCATTTTGTATATGAACATGAATTACAGAATGTTCAAAATTTATTCTAATTGATATGCAAAAGTCATTAAAAACCTATGAAGAAAATTCTTCAACATTATCAAGTCAAATAGAGTGAATGATATGATATGGAAATTGTGCTCTTAATCGAATAATTTGATCAAGCAACCTTGCAAATGCCAAGTTACAAGTTAATAGCAAACATACATGAGGTCATTTGTTGGATACATCTATTAGTGCCATAAAATATCTAAATGATCCACATAGTGGGTAAATAAGCCCATTGTCATGACCCAAAATAGAAGGAGTGACCGGCATAGGAATCTGCATGGGATTCCTATCGGCAAGCCTAAGTTACTACATTTTACTAATTCAATAACCTTGGGAAGTTCTACACGAGATAGTAGCAAATTAAGTGTGATCCTATCTCATCAGATATTCATTTTAGTACATCTAACTTTTTGTAAAAATTTTGGCAAAGTATCCTTTGAAAATAGGACATCTCAAATTTCTACAAACAACCAGAAATCAACATATACAACAAAAGAGAGCTTTGCTCTCCACAACCAGTCATCAAAATATCAAAAGGACCAAAATAGGGAAGGGAAAATATAATCTGTGTCCATTGAAGCTACATCTATAACACTTTACAGTTAAAATCCAAAACTCATTACAACAAAAACAACCATGCCCCCGCAGTTCGAAAAAGGAGGCTCACTACCACAATACCTTGGAACCTAAGATGAAGGAGGCGGGCTAGATCCAACAATGCTATCTAAAAAATTAAAATTTAGATGAATGAGTTGAAAAATCAGTGAGCAAATAACAAATTACTACAATTGAAACAAAAAAGTCATGACCAACATGCTAAAAAGTACATAAATTAATCATTATAATTGAAATAACTTACAACTCTATAGTTCAACATGTGCAAGAACAACCATTAAGACTTTGAGTCTTTTAATATGACCACTTAAGGAAGACTTAATACTCAGTCATGTAAGGTGGCGACTACACCTGATTGACAAACTCCTCACCCCTTTTTACTCGAGTGGCTATGTTTAACGGGCAGCTCCTTCTCCACATTTTTTTCTTACATGTCAAGGTTTATATTTCCTGGGGGCGGTTATACCTCGTTGGCAGCTCTTTACCTATTTTTTATGAGTGGTTACACCTAACGGGCAGCTCCTTCTCTACCCAGATCCTTCCTCTAAATATATCCTACTTAGTCATTGCTTCCACCAATGACTTTAGCATTCATTTATAGGTTTCCATCTCATCACCAAGCCAAAGGTAATATGGCAAGGAGATTTACATATGGCACAGTAATGATATTTTAAATTAATATATCCTTATCTAAATATTTAGACAAAAAGTTAGGATTATGTGAAACCAAAATTAGTTAATTAAATAAAAAAACTAAATAAATACATAAATAACTAACTAAATAAATAACCAAATAAGGCCAAATAAAAGGATAAATAAATAAAAGTTACTTATCTAGAAGGTTGTTCCCTCAAGATCAATTCATTGCCACACAAATACATGCAACAAAAATTTAAATTCACGTAGCGAGACTCAGAGAGACATGACAATATCAGAATAGAAGGTAATGACAAGCACATCAAAATCTATTATTTACTCATATATGGTGCCCAATACTAGTATGGTACTTGTTTCTCTTTAAAGGGTTAGTTCCCTTCACTGCCAACGCTCATAGAGTTTCCTAATAACACCTAAACTCGTCAAATCATTACGTAGGCTCAAAACAATCATTCTTACATTCACATAATTCCATGATAACTATCTAAATAGTTTTCTATTCCATAATCCCATTCACATGCATACAATTAACCCTTAGCTTGAATCTTCCCATTTAAATTCCATTCCATAGTTTAAGTTCAAAAATCACTCCAAAGAAGCAAAATTTGAAGATTTATGCATACTTAACATGGTTAGAAAGCCTCATTAAAAGAACCCTAATTTCTTCACCCTCATTTGGCTAGCCAAACAAAAAGGAAGAATCTCAATGCCTTTGTCACTCCCTAGAGCAGGGATAGGCCAAAAAATGGGAGAGAATGGCAGAAATCAATGGATTTGGAAATAAAAAATAAAAGAAAAGCATACATGAGATGGAAGGAAGCTCACACAAACTGACGTCATCGTTGGCTCTTTTCCTCGGGTCTCAATGCTCGAACCAGTAGTAGGGAGACTTGGGAGGAGTTGCACGACGATGGTGATGGCTCTATAGTGGGGGAAGAAGCGACAACAACCCAGGGGAGAGAGGTTATGCACGCACAGGGGAGGGAGAGCTAAATAGTATGTAGAAGAAGGAAATAAATAGAAGGAATGAATAAAGGCCCACGAAAGGAAGGATAAAATATAAAGAAAAGTTTTTTTAATATACATATATTATTATTATTTTTTCTACTAGTTGTCACACCCCCAAATGTCACTATGTATATGTTTTAGAAATGCTGGAGATTTAGTTTCAACTTTAGTTAGTGATGACTTAATAATTAATTTATCTTGAGAACAAATAGCACATGAAATTTTCTTATATTAAAAAATATTTAGGTTTTTTAATGGATGCTCATGTGAATTTTCAATAATTTTTCACATTATTATTGCTTGTGAGATGCTCCAACTATTCATACCAAATGGTAAATATTTTTGAATCTATAAACTTCTAATTTATAGTTGCATGTATTTAATTGTACTAATTCATGTGTAGTACAAATTGGAAGAGAAAGTTGATAATTTTTCTAGTATCATTTTCGTATTAAAAACAATGCTCATAATGTAGAGATATTCATTATTTCCTTCACACAGTCTTTATATGATATCCATTATGGTGAATATTTTTAAAACTCAACAAACTTTTTTGAGACTTAAAAGAAAATAAAGCATTATTTATAATAAATTTTATTCCCTTCAGTAATATAATAATAGCTATTTTAGATCTTTCAATTAATCTTATGCTACTAGAAATTATAATAATGTAAGTTTTGCCCATGTTTATTTTAGAAAAATACTTTTTATCTTTTAAGATCGTATAGGTGGTTGCATTATTTGCGAGACATATATCTTCATTCATATTTTCTAAAATTAAACAAAACAAAAGCATAAGAAACTTTATAAAATAACTAAATAAACATTGAATAAAACTCATACTTAAAATTTTATATAAACTTATAATTATAAAAGTAATTCCAAACACGTAAACTCATTTTAAGTATTACTATTCTCTTGTTGATTAACAAAGAAATCTGACACATCTAAGTGTATAGTATTTATGGAACCATTGGCAAAATCATCATATAAATTAGTAAAATTGATCTCAACACCTTTCTCTTTTTCTTTCATTGATACTTGATAGAGATCAATAAGGTGTTGTTATATGACAGGTATGTAACCAATATCCATTTATACCACAACGATAATTTCCTCACATGCTTCTTTTGTCCACTTGTGCTTACTCATTTTTCTTCTTTCTTATTCCACTTATGGTGTTAAGAAATATTTTTATGATAAAGAGTATTATTTCTTCCTTGGCCATGTCTACGGCCTCAACCACGACTACATCCTTATCCAATATTATTAATTTTAGTTACATTCACTTTAGGAAATGGAGTATAACCAGTTGGACGAGTTTCATGATTTTTCATTAATAGTTCGTTATTTTGTTCAGTTACAAGAAAGTATGAAATTAACTATGAGTATTTTTTAAATTCTTTTTCTCTATATTGCTCCTGCAGGAGTATATTAGAGGCATAAAAAGAAGAAAAAAAATTTTCTTTAACATATTTTTTTTAGTAATTACTTCTCCTCATAGTTTAAATTGAGAGCTAATACAAAACATTGTAGAGTTATACTTATTGATTGATTTAAAATTTTGTAATAATAGATGTGTCAAGTTATAGCGAGCCTTTGGAAGAATAGTAATTTTTTGATGGTCATACCTTTCTTTCAAACTATTCTAGAGCACAAGTGGATCTTTTACCATAAGATATTCAAATTTTAATCCCTCATAGAGGTGATAATGAAGAAAAATCATTGCCTTAGTGTGATTTTGCATTGACTTATTGTTTCATTATTTGATAGTGTTTTCAAAACTCATTGCATTAAGGTAAATTGCAATATCTGATATCTAAAACTAATAATTCTTGCTTGAAAAATCAAGGGCCATAAATTCAAGCTTTGTAAGATTGAACACGATAATCCAAATAAAATAAAACCAATAGAGAAATTAACAAGTAAAATGAAAAGTTCTTACCTTTCTTGCTCAAATGATCAAAAGTAAAGTCATGTTGATAACGTATTATAAAACTAATGAAATATAAATAATTTGATAAGAGTAAGAGAGAATTTTTTTTAAAAGGAGAAAATAGGTAGAATGTTTCTTATTTACTTAAATTTTGATGCCTCTCCCAAAACGCAACCATGTGAGGTATATATAGGCTCAGGAGATGGCTAGATTCATACCTTTCTATTTAATACTTTATTCATGAACCACACTCACTTAAATACATTAATAATGTATCACATTTTTGTAATACATGAATAACACTTAGGTACATAATTAAATATACACAATGAACTTGATCTCCTAAGAATACTAAACACATATATTTAAGATGCTGAATGAACCTTTAATGAATTTGATAGTTAAAAGACTAAATAGACATCCATAATAATAGATGGATTCATAACAAAAACTTGTGCATGAGTCTTTGTAAAATTACATATAACCCTCAATTCTCCCCATTCTTGGGTGGGGTTTCAAATGATAGTAAATCACATAAAATCACCACAGTAAATTAAATCAATCGCATAAATGCATGTTTAACACACAACAAAGAGGTGAACATTTTGGCGACGCGTGAGTGAAACTAACTAATAGCATAAATCACCACAATTTCATGGAGGTGGGCATGAATTTACTTGTTTTTAGAGTTAACGCTTTAAATTAAATGGAAAACCAAACCCCATAGTAGATTAGCTGACAAGGTATATACAATTTTCGCATTCCTTGTGTTTGGCATATGCTTTAAACTCCAAAAGGAACTTAGCCTTGATTTCTTAATAAAATTCTCTTTTTTGGCTTTGATTTTGAGAAGTTGTACATGAATATAAATTAGACCTAAGTTAATTAAAAATTTCATCTTCTATATTGTCTCTTGTTTGGTTGCAATCATTGTAATTTCTCCCTCTTTACCCTTAGTATGCGTTCTTTACTCATCATGCACAATAGCTTTAAGACTAGGGGGAGGGGGAGTGAGAGGGAAAGAAAATTACAAAAGTAACCTTCTTTGACTTTGGGCAAATTTCAAATGACACAGGGGATTATTGGAACTGAGGTGGCAGGTTTCTTAGAGTTGAGATGGCAAGTTTAGTCTATTTAAAAGCATTTTATTAGGTTTTGGATACAGCTACTTAGAGAAGGTTATATCCCATGAATTTAAAAATTTAAATAGTAGACTGTCACTTTTTAAAGTTCAAGAAATAAAGTGCATAATTTCTCAAGTTGGTAGGAATTTTTTGCATTTTATTCTTCATATTATAATAAAGAAATAGTTACTGAAACTTTTATTAAAATAGAGAACAATTATTCAAATTACACTCTCTTCGTAATGTTTTATACAATTTTTTTTTCACACAAACTATTATTGTTATAACAAAAAAATTTATAACAAAACAATGATAAAAGGAGGACGAATCCTTTAGGGTAAAAGTTGCAGCGAATATATTTTGGTATTTTTTTTAGGTTTAAAATTTTAAGAATGAAGATAAAAATTTTAATTATGAAGTAAAAAATTATACTTTAAAAGTTTTAATTGTATATAACTAAAATTTTTAAAGTGTAATTTTTTCCTATAAATAAAATTTTTGAACCCACAATTATAATTTTTATTCTTATTCTTAAAATTTATAACTTTTAAAAAAATGTCTAATAAAAATAATTGCATTCCTAGCGGTCAAAATCGTAACAAGGAACCGGTTTCAATGACCTTGGAAGTAGAGTCAAGAAAGACAACTGGACTCCATGATGCCTTTTTCATATTTGTGGATAAAATTCCAGGTTCTTGGCCCTCATGGTTTTAGGCAGATTAAAAGCCCAATCTCACTGTAACTTACTATTAGTTAGGCCCAAAAAGAATACTTTTGTTTGTCCCCTGATATCTTCTCATTTACCCCCTCTCATATATTACACAACTTGTCCCCACAAAAAAAAAAAAAAAGTATATCACACAACTGTGCTTGACCCCCAAAAAAAAGCAAGATATAACTGTATTTGACCCAATATATATATATATAACTGTTAAAAGATAAAATGGGAATGAATTTGGGTAAAGCTATAACAAATTAGCATGGAATTTTTTTTTTGGATTACAAAGAACGTATAAAGCCTTAGGAATTAAGAATAGATTAGATTTAGATACTAATTTTTTTTTATATTTTTATTATCTTATTCTTTAATAGATATATAATATATGTAAAAATTTTCTTAAAAACACTCAATCATATAATGTTTGCACAAACTAAGCCAAGAGAAATGAGTTTTTTTGGTAAGGGGAGTGTTTCCCCCTCTTCTTCCCTTTTGATAAATTCATGCATTAAATATTATTTATTGAAGCCAAGGGTGTACCAGTGGGGGCCCCCCCACTTTGATTTTTTTCTTCTTCTTTTTGGGTAATATTACAAACACATGGAAGGAATTACACTTGCAGGAAATGCAAATCGTCACGCCGTAGTTTATGGTGAAGAAGTTTCTTATTCATCTCCCACCATTGACTTATGCACATTGGCATCAGGATTTGCTTGAAAGATTTGAAGGAATTCTGCTTCTGCTCAATGTCATCTCTAATTATGGCAAACATTTGGAGATCGTGACAGTTTCAATTCCATGAAAGGTAACCACTTTCTGTTGAAAAAGAAGGGTAGATCCTGTTGGTTTGGTGGCTCTGAATCGTCAAAGCGGATAAGCCACAGTAATGTTTTCTCCTTTGATTAATCTATGCATTAAATATCAATTTTTGGCACCTCATAGGAGTTTTTCAAAAACATTTCTACATCCGTCCTTGGATACTCAGTTATAAAACTTGTGTATTTGCACATAAAAATTATATATTTATCATATTTTCATTAAAAATTTGATAATAAAAATATATAAATTATATATAAATTTTTTCTTGAGAACGAGGAAAAGGTTAGGGTAGGGATTAAACTTAAATATGTTAAGTTTCCTTGACATTTAAATTCAAGAAAAATGCCACCAAGGATTTTGAACAAGTTAGCATGATTTTGGTTGCTCATGAGTATATTTACAACCAAGGACGGACCTAGGTATTCCACTTTAAGGGCACCTGCCCTTCTGAAAAAATTTGTATACATATTATTTATATATATAATATTAATTTTTTCTTTAAAAATTTTAAATTGTCCCCCTAAAATTTTTTATTTGTCATTTTTAATGTTCAAAAGTTTTAAACACATGTTTTTAAATATATAATCATCTTTTACATTAATCAGAGAAGTAAATTTTATAAAACAAATAAAATGGATTAAATTATATAGAACTTCTTAAATTTTTTGGTTATATGCAAATAATTTTTTTTATTTTTAAAATTTGACAACTAACATTCTTAAAATTTTTAATTTGTGTAAATAACCTATTTGTCATTAATTAGTCTATTATTTTACTAACGAAACATAATATATTAATGATAATAAATCCTTACAAACTTCATTTTTTTGGTGCAAATAATCTTTTTAAAATTTGGGTTATGCACAAATAACTTTTCTAAATTTTAGATCATATATAGATAACTCCGGAGTCTATTAGTGAAATAAAGGATTAATTCTACTCTTTACTCATTATAAAAATAGATTTTTATAATAAAATAGAAGATAATTTTCTTCCAAATAATTTGACAGTTTATATTGATAAAGAAATGCAAAGAATTTCATTATAAAAAAAATTATAGATAAATTTATTCAATTAAGAATCAAAAAGTATATTTCTAATAACTAATACATATTATATTATTTCAAGTATATAGTAGTTATATTTATTTGATGTTATTATATTTTTTGATTTTTATATTATAATGTGTCTCTTTTTTTTTAAATTTTAGTAAGTTTTATTATTAATTAATTTAAAAAGTATTTAAATTTACATTTTAGTAATTATTATGGCTCGTAGTAAGTATAAATTTTTGTCTCTCCCTACAAATTTTTCTAGTTTTGTCCCTGCTCATATCCTTTGAGTGGGGGACTCATCACATTTGATTCTGGAGTTGCTTTTTCCATAGGTTTGTTTTTTTTGGCGCAAACCTCTAGCATTGCAGAAGCTCTTCAACTGCTCTTATTTACTCAATGTTAAAGTATATAACCAGTTACTAAACTTGTTATTAATTAAATTAAAAATTAATGAAAATACAATTAAGTTTATCAAAATGTTACTTAATTGTTATATTTAGAAAAAGAACAACCCATTAGTTTGAGTTGATTCTGCAAGTTTTTTCAAATATCATGTTAGGGACTTGATACGTGAAACTGGTTCCTTGATCTCTTTTATACATTAATATGTAGAATTTAGGTGGTGTCCTAGTGTTTGATATGTATATATTTTAATTTTTTTTAAAATACTTAATGTTTATTTTTATAAACTTAAACATGAGATATAAAAAAAAAATTTAACATCACTCTGTTGTTTATAATATACACCACACATAAATATTGAAATCCTCATATATTCTATGTCAGAAATACATAGGAATAATTTTTAAATAAACAAAATTAGAAATACCCAATTCTCCTATTCCACGGTCCCAGTGAAATTCGTTTGTCAACCGAACAGTTCACAGATGAGTACTGAGATGATGGGAGTAGGCGGGTAGCTTCTTTGGTCCGTAATTAGTTGCGCATTGTTAGGACCTACAATCAACAAATTTCTTTCACTTTTTAAACAATAAGATCGTGCGGACCGGCAAACATTCAATCAACAAATTTCCAATGACTAAACTAAATTATGGGATCCTATGCTCTAATTATTCATCACAAGGTGCAAAACAATCATTTGATCCATGTTCAGTTGGGTAAAGACTTCAATTTTATTGTTTATTATAATTTATATCTGTTGTTCTATAGTCAAATCAGAAGATTATTAATAATCGTAAATTGTAATTATTTTCCTTCAATTCATTATTTGGATTAGCTAGGTATAATTAAAGCAATCTGTTTATGGAAATAGTTCACATAACAATATCGGTCTTCATTTTCAGAAAGGAGGTTAACTTATGATAAGAATTTGATTTTATTTCAATTCATTTCTTTCACTTTTTACCCATAAAGTTTTAGACCTTTTTTTAAATAAAATAATAATAATAAATATAAAATTTAGTCTTTGAAAAAACATACTCTCTTATATTTTTGTCTTTGTATTTTTTTTCATATTAATTAATTTGCCAAAATTTATATTATATTATATGTGTATAATGGGTTAAATCCTCGAAGTAAATTAAATACACAATTTGTTTCAACAAAAACTCTAATGTGTAATAACTTTCAAATTTTGAAGAATTAACTTGTGTAAAAGAATTAATTTATCCAAAACTAAGGTGTTAAAGGATTTTTTTAATTTTTAATTTAGGAAAACTAACATGTTTATTTAGCCCTCTTTCTCTTCTCTCAAGGAAGAGAGCAAAAAGGACCTGGGCTTACTTTTATGACCCCTTTGTCTTTGGATGGAAGGTTTATGTCTTTTTTATTTTTATGTTGGAATTTAGATTATCCATGATAGTTTAGTTATAACTTGACTTAACAATCTAAGAATAGAAATTAATTAATTATTAAGTTTTTGAATTTTGAATTTTTAAATTAAAAAAGAGTTGTTTAATTTTGGGAGCCAATTTTTTTTTAAGAGGGAAATTAATCATAAGATTTAAGTGTATAATCTCTCCCTTCTCTCTCTCTCTCTCATACATACACACACAGAGAAAACATAAAGTAAGAACATAGAACCATATTCTCTCTAAGAATTCCATATCCATCTTCATCCTCTAGACTAAGGTGCATCTACCATGAAAAAGTGATCAAAATTTGTCTTGTGATTTTGATCCAAAGATTTGTTTTCGCTATAGGTTGGTACCTGCCATTCCATTCATTGATATCAAAGGTTTACTTGCTTGAATTTTTTGTTTCTTATGTTAAATGTGTTAATTTCGTGTTTAATTTAATGTAATTGTTCAAAGAAAGTCATGAATTGTATGAATGTTTATATTTGCAACCTTCAACACCCATTAATGACAACTTTTGATAAAGACCATCTTAAGCCACAAATTTTACACTATACGAAGTGTATACAGTAGAGAGTACATGGTAAAAATTTAGAAAAAAAAAAGAGTAGCCACATTAGAGAGAAATTGCAAACTATATGTTAGGTGAAAATGTGGTGAAACAATGAACTTATGAACTTTGAAAGGGTGGTGTTTTCACCACAAGCAACTAAACTATGCAAGTTATATATCGTTGAAAAGTTTATTGAACAAGCTTTCCAATGTCACTAATTTTATTCAATTTGGATGAAAATTGAATGAGATGGCCATTCAAATTAAGGGTTTTGAAATTGATTTTTTAGGAAACATGATCAAACAGTCTACGTTCTAAGGCTATCTTTCTCTTTCCAAGCTACCACTATGTATGAGTCTTATCCTTTGGAATTCTCATTCTATAAGCTATCTAGTGACAAAATACATCCAATTTAGACAAGAAATGGAAGGGATATGAAGCATCAAAGTTAGAGGTTTGATCATACGAAATTTAAAATTTTTTGAAAAAATGATCAAGTTTAGAGGATGAATTTGTTGAGGTAGTAGCTTCCTTGGGTGCATAGGGGTGTGTGCCATATCTTTTTTGGTATTTTTGTCTTTAGAAATTCTTAAAATAATGTTTTACATATTGGTATATGATTTGGTTATGTTTAGATAAGTTTTGGTACTGTTCACACATGTGTTGGACACCTAAAAACCCTTTTTAACTGATCTAAAAATGAAAATCACTTTTCATAAGTCTTAGATTTGATGAGGACACTCCTAGATGATGATTATTAGATATCAATCAAGGAGAACCTTAAGAAAAAAAATTAGAAAAGTGAATAAAGATAGAATTTGCCCTTTAATTTACATGCATAAAAGATAATACTCCCTGAAGAATATGAAGTTATCATGAATGTTAACAAGTTGCTATGATTTCTCATTTTCAAATATAAGAAATACAAAATTTTTTTGGGCATAATGCACATGGAAAGAGTATTCATTGTAAGAGATTGATCAAACGTGCAAAGCATATTTTTCGGTATATGCTAGAATGACACTTTAATTGGAAATATGCCTTTGATGATTGAAGAGAAGATGCTTTAAGAAGATAAAATATCTTTAGAAAGAGGTTTATTTAAGATGTAATCTTGATGATTAATGTATTATATGTATGCATTGAATAAAAAAAATATAAGAAATGCTCTGATAAATAGGAGTTCTTAGATTGATAGACTTATGCTTATCTAAGAACAATATTTAAACAATTAAATAGAAAAAGATAGGTAAAAATGTACTTTAGTCCCTTAATTTTATTTGAGATTTTATTTGTTCCTTCAATTTTATTTAGTTCCAATTTATTCTTTTAACTTTAAATTTTATTTTCATATTTTAACTTTACCTTGAATTTCATTTTTGTCCTTTAATTTTATTTGGTTCCAATTTGGTCGTTTAACTTTATTTTATATTTTACTTTTATCTATTAATTTCATTTTATTCTAACTTGACCATCAATTTTTGAAAACTAATCAAATATTTTTTTATAAAATATTAAATTAAAATATCTAACCAAAAAGTTTTATGTGACTAATTGGTAAAATAAAATAAAATCATTAGTTAGATTAGAGCAAATTGAACAAAAATGAAAATTGTAATACTCCATAATTAATTAAGGTGTTAATCAAAGATTAGATTAATTAGGCATAATTAATATGGGATAATTAGACAAATTAAATGGATGGAGATTTTAGAGAGAAAAATTATTAAAACAGGTTTAAGATTTAATTGAGATATAAATTCTATCTAAGCCTAAATTAATAGATCATGAGAAGAGGCTAATGGAGACTCAATGGGTTAGGTGCAGACCCAACCCAATTTAGTGGGATGGAGGCCTAAAATCCACCTTGTATAGACTCTTCTAAGTGGCCCAATAACCCTTGTGCAAACCCAAATTCTTGAGCTCTTCAAACTTGGCCCAAACCTAATTAAACTTCAGCAACCCAATGCATATAAAACTAGCCCAATAAAATTTTGCAGCCCAACACTTTAAAAACTGGACCAACTAACAAAAACCTGAAGCCCATTATGAGTTGGACTTTGGAGCAACCCATGACCCATATTTGACTTAACTAAAACACTAATGCTTCAGCCACTTTCTCATTTGCTAAAACTCAAGAAGCAAAATTCGGAGGTTGAGAAGTAGGCTAAGGTTGGGGGCAAGAATTCTGCATTTTCTCACATTTAGAGCAAGATTCAGCTAAGGTAATAATTATACAACTTAATCCCCTCATCTTTCTCTTTAATTTGGTTCGATTAGTTTTTCATTTGGAATATTTTCACTCTACCCAAAATCTGAAATGTGGGTGTTTGAGAATTTTCTTGGTGAAATTCGTAGGTTGAGGTTAGGGCTGACCTTAGGTGAGTTTAAACCCTCCATTTTGATGCTTCATTTGTTAATTTGAGACCCCCATAGCTGATTTATAAAATGGGTATTAATTTTGTATGAATTTGCTTAGGATTTTGGGTGGAATATTGAGTTTTCTGGTGGAAGACACTTTAATCCGAATTTGGGATTTGTGATGGCTGTTGCAAATTTGTCTACAAGTGAAGTAACTGAGTTTATATTAATTTCATGTATATATATCTGATTTAATTTCATATGTTGCTGTATATGAATGATTTGAAATGTTGAATGAATTGGTTAGCTATCTGTTGAGTTATGATTGGACCTTGTGAGTCCATGGTGGAGCTGTGGTACGGTTGCCACCCGTGCATGTGCTTCGATCGGGTACCGGGTTATGATCAAACCCTAGATGCACTGAGCCTTGGTTGTGCTCAATGGAGAGTAGGTGGCGTGGACGGGCCTCTCCCGGTGTTAATGGCCTTTAACATGTGATAATATGATTGCTAGTATGTGATAGTAATTATGATAGCCTAATTGTTTCATTCGCTGATATGATTGATATGATTCTGATGTTGATTCTGATTCATGCATATATGTTAATTAAACTGGATATATAATGGAATTGCCTTGGTTACTAAGATTTATATCTCACCCCATTTTATGGGATTAATATTTCAGGTGAAAGTTTCTCGGGTAAGGATAAGGGTAAACAAGTGGATGAACATTCATGAGCTGAGCCCGGGTGTGGGGAGCTACACTTGGTCTGAGTAGAATAGGGTAGATGCTAATTTTGTTAAGTCTTGCATAGCATCATCATGTATCTGTATTGCCAAGTGTAGGAGTTTGTATTTTGATAATATAATGTGTACCTATGGAGGAGTAGACCTTACTTTAAATTGGTATTTGATGTATGGATTTATGATATCGGCTATGAGCCTTGTTGAACTCTGATATAGCTTATTATTGGAATTGTAATCTTGACATATTGATATGAACCCCCATTGATTGGGTTTCAAGTGATAGCTGCTGATAGTTTATGAACTCCTGTTATTGCTATTTTACAAACTTACTGACATATGGACTTGTTGATATAGGGTAATGAGAGAAAAGAAATTGACCTTTAAATCTTGAATTAGAGAGGATAGATTAGCTGGATAAATTAAGCTAATGAGAGCTATTTGAGCCCCACAATTAAGGTAGAGGGGCCTTAGCGGGGAGAAAGGAGAGTATGAGACTAGATTTTCAGAGTGTAGGACTAGAACGCACTTCGCCGTGGCTAAAATGGAGTTGGTCGTGGCTAATAGAGGCGAGGTTGCCCAGGGAGAGTGCCAGAGAGGAATTAGCCGCAGTGAAATTTTATTTGGCCCCGGCGAAATGTGAGAGGTCAAACTGGGAGGCATCCAGAGAGAAATTTGCCGCTACGAATTGGGAAATTGGCCGCGGTGAACTTTTGTGAAAATGAGCCAGACATTCTAGAGAGGAATTGGCCGCGGCGAAAGGAGGTATTGGCCGCGGCCAATAGCGAGAGGCGAGCGAGGGAAGTTCCAGGAGGCTTCTTCGCCACGGCGCCATGTAGGTTGGCCGCAGCGAAGGTCCAACTCGCCGTGGCAAAATTTGTAGTGATGCGAGGGGTGAAGCCGAGGGGAATTGGTCGCGGCTAAAGGGAAATTGGCCGCGGCAAATGTCCTGACAACCCTATATTGACTAGAAAATCTTGTTTTTCCATATTATAACCTCAAGGGATGACTTGTAAACATTGATAGAAGATAAATGTGAGTTGAAAATGGTAGGTAATAGAATCAAGGCTCATAAATGAATGTTTGTTTCCCTTGAGGTACGTAAATGTTCGTAATTAGATGATTGATGACTCTAATGAAATTAAGGTTTAAATTTTCCTGTATTTTCATAATGTAATTAGTCTTAATGACATGTAACCAAGGATTAGGGTTGTTAATCACATATTTAACCTTAATTAAAATGATTAGAAGTTAGGATTGTCACAAAATTAAGGGACAAAAGTGAAACTTAGGGTAAAGTTAAGGGACCAAATTAGAACCAAATAAAATTAAAAGCTAAAAGTGGAATATAAGGTAAAGTTATAGAATTAAATTGAAACTAAATAAAGTTAAGGGATAAAAGTGAAATTTAGGAAATATTAAGGGACTGAGAGGGGGCTAAATAAAATTAAGGGATGAAAGTGAAACTGGAAATAAAGTTAAAAAACCAAAAATATATTTTAGCCAAAAAGAAATTTATTAAGTAGGAGTTCTTATTTAGTAGCCTAAAATTCATCTAAGAACTATAATTTAAACAATATTTATAAATGGATTCAATAGAAAAATAACAACATTCTTAGGATACATGTAATAGAAGTAAGACAAATATAAACTGTTAGTCATAAACCTAATAATGTCATTATTGGTCTAGTCAAAATTCATTGTAAAAATATTTACATAGCATGGTATATATGAATTTATTTTATGCTATGCTTATGTATAGATCTAATTATGATTATGGCTATTGAGAATATTATTGCTTAACTTTATAAGAGTGATAAGCTAAATAATGTCACTTAGGAATTTTTAACACTACCAAGTTATTAGATCCTTAAAAAATAAGATGCCAAAAAATCATTCAACAATGTCATATAAAAGTCTAAGCATAGAAATACAACTTAGTAAAGAAGAGATCTAAAAATTTTTTTATTTAAAAGAAAAGGACAATATTGCTCGTATAATAGTACTGAGCAACATGATTGATAACCTTATGTGTGTATGAGTCATATTCGATGTTCAAATTATGTGGATAGCCTTTAAGGACAAATTTGGTTGTACTATTATAATCAAATTGAAAAAGTTGATAATCAAGGAGTTGAAGCCAATTGGATATGTTCTTACTAATAAATAGTAATTTTAGGTTGTTTTTAGATATTTCTCTATTAATTAGGAATATATGAAATTGAATTTAACCTACAATAAAAGCAACGCTATTTTGTATGATATTACTTGTCATATAAAGCTTGGGAATGAGCATTTATATGTTGATAGACCCCTCTAGACATGCCTATATAATTGAGACTACTATGACTTCAAAGTTGAAGCACAAGAAAGACAAAACTTTTATAATAAGAAGAGATCTGGCTAACATTTCAAGAAGGTCAAGAAAGACTTTAAAAAGAGAGGTAAACGGGTAGAAAGAAGCTTGCCACAATCAATGTCAAATATTATTTGTCAGAGAGTAATTCACTTTGCTTGTGATTGTACTAAGCAAAATAAGACTTCTATAAACCCTATAGCTAGAGATCGTGGAATATCATTGATTACTTTTCAAAAATAGATAGCTTTATGTAGGAAATAGTACAACATCTAAAATTAAAGGAATTAAAATATGCAGAGTAGTTTCATGTGGAAAACAAACCCTTATCTTATATGTTGTTTTTATACTCTATAGATATAATGGAACTGAACTATTATTCCTATTCTTAAATTAAGATTTAGTTTTAATTTTCCATGACAACTATGTTAACATTTGAAATGGAATAAATGTATGATTCTAGTTTCCTTTATGATAGTTTTATTGGGTTGGGCATAATTATAAACATGATTATTTTACCTAATACTTTGCTTCCAATTTAGCTTCAGATATGAATGATTGACACACTAGGCTATGCCTTATGAGCAAAGAGAGAATGGGTAGATTAGCAAAACACGAGATGCTAGGATCCCTTTTTAATTTAGAAATGTCACTATAAGAACTTTGCCTAGGGAATAAAGTAATTAGAAAATCATTTGGAAAAGGAAGTAGGGCTAAAGATCCATTTCAATTAATTCATTATAATATATATGGTCTAAAGAGTGTAAGGGCAAGATTTAATATTTTATTATATCTATTAACAATTATTTCACAATATGATTTAATTTCCTATAGGTTAGAAGAACTTGAGTGTTTTAGATATTATTTGAATATGGTTAAAAATCAAATAGATAAACAAATTAAAACTTTAATTTTTGACTAAGGATGATAATATTTATTAGATTAATTTAAAGAACTCTATTAAGAGAAAGGAATCATAAGACAATTGACGATTCTTTAGCACTTTATAACAAAATAGAGTTGTAGAGAGAATAAATAAAACTTTAGTTGAAATAGTTAGGTTGATAACAGCTCAAGCAAACTTACCTATTTCCTATTAGGGTTATGTGTTATCAATTGATACCTTAAAACTTAACCAAGTAACTTATAAATAAGTTACTTCCACTCCTATGAATTACAGACAAATAATAAGTCAGTTTTGAGCATCTTAAAGCCATGGGTTCAATTTCTTATGTCCATCATGTAACACCATAGATTTCTAGCTTTGCCTCATGCTAATTTTTAGTCTCATGCCAAGCATTACATAAGGAAGCAAGAAAAATGGCATTAAAAATTGAGTTTTCTTGCGTTGCGCTATGCATGAATTTTTCTTTCAGAGTCCTATGGGCCATATGGACTCATGTATCACATTCTCATATTTCATTGCATAAATACAACTCAAATCTATCACCAAAAGTGGCCTAGAACTCGTGCAAGGCAAGAGACACACAAAATTCCATAAGGTAGCCTAAGCCAGACCTTTGCCTTTTCTGTCACAAACTTTGAAAAATCATAACTAATTCTAGAAAAATCAAAATCATACATTCTTTACTATTCTGAAAAGCTACAGATGTCTACTTTATGCTAAAAATATTTATAAGCCATGAAACATCACACAGAGGATATTTGATATTAAAAAAAGTACAGAGATCTGACTAGCTATTGGTACTGATACAAGTTTCTGCTACAAACTTAAAAAATGTCCAATTAATTATATAAAAATCCAATCCATGCAAATGATACTATAGAAAGCTATGGATGTTATCTAGAGGAAAAAAAAACTCCATACTAGCTTAGGTACCTCTAGACCTTGAAAACTAATCAAACAGTACCTGAGATTTGTCTGAACACTGATATTGGGCAGAAATTTTAAAAATTCATATCTCTCTTTCCAGACATCCAAATGGGGTGCTTCTAGTTGGCACAAGTCATAAAAATGTCTAGTTTCTTCTTCTAAAATATCATGGCAATTGGACATCATTTACCATGAGTAACAGAATTCATTTTTAGACCTGAGTGAATAGTACCTTGCACCAATTTCAGAATTTTTTTAACTTTGAAAATTCATCAAATATTCTATAGACCTATAAAAATTTTACACTTTATCTTCCCAAATCTTAAGAAGCTTTAAATTCATGCCAAATCTATCAAGAAGAGCTTATTTGGACAAAAAGTGGTATAGATTTTCAATATGGTCAATTTTGGTCCATATTAGAGATCAAATGTGTCCAAATGACTTCCCTTGGTATTTGGCACCTCTTAGATAATTTTAAAAGTATGAATATAACTTGTATGAATTGCCCAAGTAGTCCCAAACATCATGCATCTCAATTTGGCCATTTCACTTCCATTTATACACACATTCCCATATGCTAATTTGCCATTACATATCTAAGATGCACATTTCCATATATATAGCCTTAGCTCTCATTTATACATGATACATTAACATAATTATAAGTGTTCCTAATATCATAGGACATATAAAATAATGGATTACAACATTTGCCATTCATATGGCCTTAAAGTAACAAAATCCATGACTTTGATGTCACACTCTCATCTCTCAAGTGGTTAGCTCCCATTTCCTTGTTCTCTTAGTCTACCTAGCAAGTTAGAACATTGGAGAGGAGGGAATGAGATTCAAAGAATCCCAGTAGCTCATCTCCCTTTCAATCACACATAAAGTATGCAATACAAGTTTTGAAAATGTATGCATGGACATATTGACATATGTGAGCATTCAAAAAAATATTCTTGGCATTTGAACAAGTCATACATAGCATACATAGGCTTACCAAGTAAGTGGATTAGCCTCACCCATTCATTTATAAATTTTGGACTTGCCTCACCAATTTCTTTAAGAGATTTTTGACTCAACCTTATTCTTGGGAGTCAACCTCACTTTTGGGAGACTCTTTATTTTGTCTCAACCTATTATAAGGGTTCTTGGCTCATCCTTACTATGGCTAGAGGGTTCTTGGCTTCTCCATACTCAAGCAAACCAAGACAAGCACATAAAGTTTCATTTACATGCATAAAATATCATCACAGTACCATGGAATAAAATCTCATACTAATATACTTTTCATAACTCAAAATATATATACACACATTCAAAGACAATGTAAGCATCCATCTATGCATGAGAGAAGGTGAAGAGAGCTACCTTGCTTGCATTTACATAGTTTTTCCTTGAGTTTTGAATCCTCTTCCTTGACCTCACACACCTAAGAAGGTGGAGATCATTTCTCTTGGCCTAAACACAATTCATGGAAGCCAATTAGGTTCATGGAGTTAATTCTAAGGTCACACATTTTACTTAAATACTAACTTGGTCTATTAACCCCTTTATGATTCCAAGAATGCACCTAATGAAGTAACATCTATCAAATGAGTTCTAGACTCCATTCTTTCCTTTCATATATAATTCTTGACTCCTTTTAAGCCTCTTGGAGTCAAGGTAAGCACACATCCATGCATGAGAGAAGGTGGAGAGAGCTATATTGGATACAATTACATAATTTTTTCCTTAAATGTAAGCTCCCTTTTTCGGCCACATACACACAAAAGTGTGGGGATAATTTCTCTTGCCTAAACACAATTTATGGAAGCCAATTAGGTTCATGGAATTAATTCTAAGGCCATACACTTGCTTGAACTCTAGCTTGATCTATAAACCTCATTATGGTTCCATAATTGCACCTAATGAAGTAACACCCCTCAATTAACTTCTAAGCTCAATTCTTTCCTTTTAAATAAGATTCTTGACTTCTTTTAAGCTTCTTGGAGTCATCACACAATTAAAACTAAGAGTCTAACTACATGTTGCTTCTTTAGGTCTCATCATAGAACATAAAGCACTAACTCACTTTCTATGATTTCTAAATTTCTCCCAAGGCTTCCCTTCATATTCATTCATTATATATGACTCAAAAATAAGTTTAGAAAAATTTAAAACTCTCCCTAGCTACACAAACCCCTTTAGGCCGAGGCTATGGAAGAAATAGGGCCTTTTGTAGTTTGCCTTGTTTTCTCAAGGGAGGATGCATATGGAGAGCCTCTTAGGGATCTTGGGAACTCATTTAAACTCTTATTTAGGCCTAGGAATCATCATACAAAATCAAAATTTACAAGGTGCACTTGAAACCCTAGATTTTGCACCTTGAAATTCCATGGCCTTTTTTTGAATTTCTTTGCATATTCTTACTCTCTTCTCTTAAATTCATGGAATTTACCCTTGGTTCACTTTAAAATTCTAGCCCTTTAGCATCTACATACATGGAGCGAAATATGGAGAAGAAGGGGGGAGGAGTAGCTATCATGGGATGCAAGATTTACCTTATTTTCTTGCTTGAATCTTGCTTTCTCCAAGCTCCTCTATTCAAATCCGAAATTTTCCCTAAGTTTCTCCCTTAAAATATATCCATACACTTCATTATAATCATAAGAAATAAAGGAGAATGAAGGAGAAGAGGTTTGGAAGAGAAAGAGCATGAAAAACTACTAAATTTTCATATCTTAAGCCTTTGATTTCTCCTCCTCTTTGCCTCCCTCTTGTGCGCCACTCTCTCTAGGGTTTTCCTCTGATTTTGGGCAGAACTTTATCATGCAAAATGAAGGGAGAAGAAGGGTGCATCATATATATAGGTAGGAGGAAGTTACATTTTTTAAAAATTCTCATTTTGCCCTTCGTTCTTGGCATTTTTGTTTCTCCTTCGTTTTAGCTCCTTTTTGAGAACCGTCTTTTCCATTATGAAATTTATGTTCCCAATTTAGTAAAATACCTTTGAAATCACTTAAATTGGAGCTAAATCTTTTTCGAATAAATCCGTCAAAGTTCGGGTACAATGACATTGAAAAATGTCCACCGGAGGGGTTTTAACTGCTCGGGACTTTCCATGATTTTTAGGGCCTCTGAGAATCTTGAGGAACTCAAAAATTTTATTTAAAAAGCCCTCTTATGTGAATTCCAAAATTTGCTCAAAATTACGAAAATGCCATTACGTTTCATAAGTTTTTCGTAAGAAATTGTTTCTTTATTCTAGCTCCAGTTTTCTTTTCATCTAAGCCTGGGATTCTCATTTTTAGGAGTTTAGAATGCTTTTCAAATTTTTCAGAACCTTAACTATATCATTTTGAGAGACTTCCTTTTGTATCCAGTGAATTTTGTTCGTTTACGAAAAAATCGTACGTTATGTTTCTCACATTTTATCTCATTTTCAGAGAATCGGATGTTACACATACACATTCTGCTCTTCCTCTTTTTATTCCAAAACACAATTTAATAGATCCATGTCATGCAAATTCTTATGGCTAAGGATAACGACAAAATTTTAATGTTTCTCCATTCTAGCTCTTGGCCAAACCACCATTCAAGAGAGAAATTCAATTCTTTACCTCCAAGAAAACTTGTTACTTCTTCCTACACCTCCCTAACAGCCTCCCTTCAATTTTCCATGGTTGACCAAATAACAAAGTGCCACAATTCAGAGTTCCAGTCAAATGGAACGAAGTCAAATAAGGAGTAAGGTAATTTTTCTTGTACTTACCTTTTATAGAATCCTTGAAACCGTCTTCATGCACCCATGACTCATGTCCTTCTCTTTTTCAAAACTCCATGGCTAAAACTCAAGGTATTTTTGTCCTTCTCTCAATATTGCTCTCATCCTAATTGATTCAAAATAAGCAAAACATTTGCAAGTTGCCACCTAATACACATGATCAACAAGGAGACTAATGGAATTGAATTAAGAATCATTTATTCTTATTTACTATTCAGTGGCCATGTTATGTGTCTCTTCCTCAAATACTCATCAAAGCAATATATTTAAATAAGGTTCCATGACTTGCGTGGCTTAAGGAATATAATGCCATTTAACCAAACACACATGCATACATATGATGGAATGATTAAAATAGTGTTCGTTTAAGATTTGCTTATTCTCTCTTTACAAGGTCCCACACTGTAACACCTTAGTCTATTAGCTCTTACACAATGGTCCTATTGTCCATCTCAATACATTTTATACATATTGAAGCATAAGTGTGATGAATCATACATTTTACATGAAAATAATGCATGAAAAATGGTATTATTTTGTGTTACGTAGAGTTTTAAAAATTCATCTTAAGCTTTGTGGACCCCATGAACTCCTCAATATCATTTTTTACTCACACTTTATTCATACAAGTCATAAACAACATCAAACATCACATACAACCCAGGTTAGAAGCCACACACTAGAAAAAATAAAAAGTTGGCCTCAGGTTCAACTTTCCAGATTTCTAACATCAATTTTGGAAAATCATAATTAATTTTAGAAAAATTGAAATCAAGCAAATGATAGCTTTCTAGAAAGCCCTAAATATAAACCATAGGTTAAAAATAATTATAGACCATAAAAATATCAACTAGACCATGAATGATAATAGAATAGCACTAAAGATCCAGTTGCCTAAGTTTACTGTCATAGGTTTCTGATATAAATTTCAAAACTTTATAACTAATTCTAGAAAAATAAAAATCTAGCAAACCATACCATTTTAGAATTTGTGGATGTCTAATTTCAACTAAAAATAATTCCAGATCAAGGAAAGGCATATAACCCACGAAATTCAATGGAACAACACCAGAGGTTAGGCTGTGCTATTAGTACTATCATAAAATTTCAAAAATTTGGTTTTCTCTCTATAGAGCTCCAAATGGGTGATATCAGTGGCTATGGAAAGCTTATAGTATCTAGGTTATTCTTGTAAAATTTCATAGCCATTGGATACCATTTGGCCTATGAATAATAAGGAAACAAAATCTAACCCTATGAATAGTACACCTTACCATTTAACATATTTTTCCTAATTTTGAAAAATCATAATAAATTCTCTAGAGCTCTAAATTGGGTGATCTTTAGCTCTATGGAAAGATCTAGATGAGTCCTACTTGTTGGCCAAATTTCATGGAAAAAATCACTCGTTTGGTCAGATTTTGGTTTAGCTCACAAGTTGGTCACTTTGTAAAGCATATGATGGTTCTTAAGGTGCCAAATGGCTTTCTTCATTATCCATGGCCACTTGGACACGACCAAAACCATATTCATAGCCTAGGGAGACATGCCAATTGGTTCAAAACATTATGGAACTATTTTCACTATACCACTTGCTATCATACATATAGGAATCGCATCACATATAGGCTCTTTGGTGGCAAAATCATATATACTCATTTATATACTCCTAAAATCATTACATACATCACATTCACATACATTTAAGTGTGCTCAAGCATCTACATCATATATACATCTCATGGTTACAATTCTTGATATCAAAATGCATTTATATAACTCATTTCTCTATACATATGTCAAAGTCTTGCTTCTTATACTTGTTGGCTCCCATTCCTTGGCCCACTTGGCTCACCTAGACATAGTTAGATATTGAAGAGGGAAAAGTGAGATTCCAAGAATTCCAATAGCTTTTAACCCTTTCATTCATACATAATAGACACATTTTCAAGTTAAAGAATGCATGCATGAAGATTAAACTACCAATAATCATACATAAAATAATTTTCATGTTCAAGAAGCTCATACATGTCATATATTGGATCTTAAGGGTATTGGTTTAGCCTCACCCCCTTTCCTTAAGACTTTTGGACTTGTTTTACCCATTTTCAAGGGACTTTTGACTAAGTCTTACTCTTCTTGAGACTTTTTACTTTGTCTCACCCAATCTTAGGGACTTTTAGCTCATCTTTATTATTGCTATGAGACTTTTGGCTTTACCAAACCTATTCAAGCCAAAACATATTCATAAGACACATATGATGCATATAATAGTACCATGACATGTAGAAAATAGCTATACACATTTCTCATCACATAAACATACATACACACACCCAATGACAAGAAAACAACTAAGAATGCATGAGAGAAAGGCTAGAGAGCTACCTTTGAAGCAAGAACACAAGCTTTTCTCTTGATTATTCTTCCCTTCTCAAGGTCACACACTTGCAAGTGGATAGAACTTGGTTCCTTTGGCCTAGACACATCAAGTAGGATACCATTACATCATGGAAGCAAACTCTAGCATCACACACACACTAGAGAAGCATACTTGGTTCTAAGATACTATTGTGGCTCCATAAGGGACCTAATAAAGCAACTATGATAATTCTTGATCTTGACTCTATTTTCTCCCTCAATATATGACTCTTGACTCCATTTAGATTCCTTGGAGCCATCACACATTTATTTTGAGGAGCCTAGCTAGGAATTGCTTCATTATGTTACATTATGGAGCCTACACCTCCAACTCTCAATCTATGGCTTCTAAATTTTTTCCAAGACTTCCTTTGGTGTTCTTCTATCATATCTAGTCCTAATCTAAGTTTAGAAAATTTTAAAACACTTCCTAGGTGCTCTGAGCTCTCTAGGCCAAGACATGCCTCTTATTTTGGACCCATAGAATTTGTTTTGTTTTCTTAAAAGAAGAGGCACTTGGGATGCTTCTCAAGGGTCTTAGGCACTCAATTAAACTCTCACACAAGCTAAAACATCCTTGGAGAAACTCAGATTTTTCCATATGTCCAAGAATCCTTAACTTTGCTATCTTGAATTTTAATGGTTTTCCTTTAGGTTTCATTGCATTTACTAGCTTCCTATAGTCTAAATCCTAGGTTTCTTACTTGCTCTTGGTCAAAATTTACTCCTTCCTAATTGCTCTCCACTTGGCCAAACCAACACACACAAGAACAAGGAGGAGGAAGCAACAAAAACAAGAACATTTACCTTGATTTCTTAGCTCCTTCAAAAGTTTTTGCACTTGGTAAAGGCTTCTTCTTGAATTCCTAATCTTCTCCCTTTGAACCAGACCTAAAACAACCCTATATCATTTGCCCAAGCCATGGAAAGAAAGGGGAGAAAGGGGAGAAGGAGGAGAACAAAGTTACAAAAGGGAGAGCCATGAAAAACTTTGATTTTCTATACTTTTTTCCTTGTTTTTTCTCCCTCCTTGAGCCTCCTTCTTATGCGTTACTCTTGGGCAAAGCTTTCCTTTGTTTAGATAGAAGTAAGGTCGGTTAAATGGGAGAGGAGAAAAGAACATGCTTTATGGAAGAGAAAAAGTCATTTAAAGCACTTTTTAACTTTGTGTTTTAGTCCCTTTCCTTGGTTCCTTTCATTTAGGCTTAATTCAACTCCTTTTCAAAATTCATCTTTTCCATCATAATATTTAGGCTCTTAAACTTATAAATTGTCTTTGGGTTACTCAAATCAAATTTAAAACCATTCCAAATCTTTGGTCAACCGATGATCGAAATCATTCACCGTAAGGGTTTCAACTATTTTGGGGGTTCCTATGATTTTTAGGGCCTCTGAAAATCCTAGAAAGCTTAAATTTTTCATTTAGAAAGCCCTCCTGTGAGTTTTTCAAAATTTTCAAAAATTACAAAAATACCCCACTTTCTTTCATAAATTTTTCTAGCTCATATGGCTTGGATTTCTAGGCATCTAAGACCTTGGGTCCTCATTTTCCATTATGTAAAATTTATTCTAATTTTATTTGGCCTCAACTCATTCATTTCAGGGGACTTGCTTTTAAAATTGACTTGTTTTGGTATTTTTACAAAAAATTGGATGTTACACACACCATCGATCATGCTAAGTGTCATAAGCTCCATCATTTTCTAAACAATCTATCTAGATAAGCTTCATGATATTTTGCACAGCTAAATGATTTTGGATTCTTCATGATTGATACACATACAAATGTATATATATATATATATTTATTTATATAAGTAGGTGGTGGAATGGTCAAAGCAACATTGACTTAAGATTTGTTTATTCCCTTCTTATAAGTCCTAGACCACCTGCTACATCATGTGTCATGTGTTCCAATGTCTGTTAAACAATTCATTCAATTGAAGTTTCATTGCTTTTTACATGGCTAAAGAACCTAAGTGCCATTAACCAAACAAAAAAATATATAAATGGGCAGTTGGATGTCAAAGTGGCATTGACTTAGGATTTGTCTCTTGCTTATCTTGC
The DNA here is from genome assembly GCA_026724425.1 of Erythrophleum ivorense. NCBI lineage: Eukaryota > Viridiplantae > Streptophyta > Magnoliopsida > Fabales > Fabaceae > Erythrophleum > Erythrophleum ivorense. The sequence goes on from JAIUCV010001105.1 coordinate 129,917, forward strand.
TAATTCACCAAGCCACTGACTATGCTAACTCCTAATAATGCATTAGGACAATTCATGTGAGTAAAGCTTAATGGGTGGCACATCTATAACATCTGTAATTTATATTCATTCATTAGTCTCTTGCTACTGCCCACTCTTAGGAATTGTATTCAATGGTTTATAAAGGAGGTGGCTAGTTATACTTGCATTGTATAGCATTCCAATTGATTTTGAACTTTTGATATATATCAATCCTCCCCACAAGGATAGTTATATCTTATTTAAGTGGTATTTAATGTATTTCCTTCCTTGTTCTTTTTAATTAGCTTATAAAATTCCCTTAATCCTAGACTAACCGATTAACTCCTAATTAATCATGATTAATTCCTTAAGATTTGCTTGGATTCCTTTTTTAAAATTTTTCTTACTCAATTAGGTAAGTAATCTTGATGATATATCTCAATACTCTCCCTTAGTTTATGTTACAACTCAGAAAAATTTAGGATGTGACACATTCCATAGACCTATCACTCATAACCATAAAGCTTTCCACCTTGTCGCCTTTCAGCCACCATCATCTAACCTTGATCTATGACTTTTTGTTTCATTGTGTCTTTCCACCAGCATCATAATTGTTACTAATCTCTTTATGACTTTGATTTCTTTGCTATCTAGTTTATATCTTTAACATCATTGGCTTCCCAAGCCATGATTGGAAAAGATTTTGGCATTTAAAACTGAAGAGAAGAAAGATGAGAAACAACAAAGCTAACTAAGAAACATATAGAAATGTGCAAATAATGCCTCTAAAAAGTGTGACATATGAGAATGGTTATTTGCAAATAATTCAAAGTTTAGGGGCTTATCTACATATATCCAAAGTTTAGAGGAATTATCTGCATATTATTCAAAGTTCAAATTCATTGCAAACTTTGAAAATTCAGGAGAGTTTTTTTGCATATGACCCAAAGTTTAGAATGGCTATGTGTAATTTAGCCCCTGATTTATAGTTTGAAAAGTGTTTGGAAAAATCACTTAATCATTTTCAGTTGTAACTATAATAGGAATGTTAATACATTCATCTTTAAACACAATTTTCCTACTTTGATAACTCCCACTGTAACTAACATCCCTAAAAAAAATTGGCATTCCTTGTTTCAAAAAGGATATGTATAAAGGGTCACAAAACATAAAACCCCTTGATCTTTCTTAGTAACCTATAAAGTAGCAACTAACAATTCTTAAGTCTAGTTTCTTTTCATTAGGCTTGTAAGGCCTAGCCTTAGTTGGATATCCCCACACATGTATGTGCTTAATACTAGGCTTTTTTACCTGTCCATATCTTGTATAGAATTTTGGCTATTGCTTTGCTTGGAACTTTGTTTAATATGTAAATTGTAGTCTTTAGTTATTTTTGTAACTTCTTAGCTTTAGGGTGCTATGTATCCTATTGCTTTATTAAAGTGGCAAAATTTCAGTTGTTAAATGTTTGAAAATTTGGCTTTATAATGTTATACAAATATTATGTTAATCCTTTATATATAATATTTGTACTATATTATTATTGCAATTAGGTTAATAATACGGCAAAGGTAGTCCTTAAGGAGTACATAGGTGCATCATTATACTAATATCAAGAGATATATTTAACTAAATTGCCATACATGGTTCAATGCTCAACACTACTATAATAATAATAATCAAAAATAGGTTTTGTTTGATTTCATTGGTAGTGTTCTTAAGTACTTAGGTCTAGTCTATTATGAGTTCTTTGAATTAGCGTAATATCATTCAAGTAGATGTCCTTGTTTGAATACGTTATCAAGTGTAGTAAGAATTTACATTCTTAATAAGATCACTATTAGTTAAGAAAACTAATAATAGTTTAAACTACTATGCATACAAAAAATGTTTTTCTTTTGTATTTCTTTGTTTATAGCATATAAAGATAGCAACATATCATAGCATATCAAATATATACAAAAAACATTCAACGTGTTGATATATATAAGAAAACACTTATATATATGTGTGTGTGTGTGTGTGTGTGTGTGTGTGTACTTATCATGTTTAAACTACATTCTTAATTGAATCATTTTTGCATATGAAGTAACATGCTAAACTTATCATATCCAAATATCATGCACTTCATGATAGTTAACATAGAATTGTGTACACATATAAGGTACCATACCATATAGTTTCAACTAAATCAACACAAGACATTTCTCAAACAATATTAATTCAAGCTTAGTTCATTATATATGTTGTACCACATAACTTGGTACATATTGGCATACTTCATCATTCATATAACCTTAACATATCCCATACTTCAAGTGCATCAATACTCTAACAAGTATATTACCATATCATATCATTGTCCATGCCTTCTTAAGAAGACGTAGGTGATCCTACTTTGAAAGTGTTGGTAAAAGAAAAAAATATCTCCTACGTATTGTACCAAGCATCCTGTAATATTCTAAGTCTTGTAAATCTATATAATTCCTAAAAAAATGGAATGGATTAATCAAAAAGGGGTCACAGGGCTAGAAAAGGTCTGTCAGAATTAGAAGGAATCGATATGGGCTTAATTGATGAAAAATTTAAGAATTTAGGAAACATGAGAATTGGCTTAAGAATTTAATGTTCCTTATCATAATATAATGAAATAAGGTTATTAAAACAACTAGATGAGGTTGATTTGATTAAATTCCTAACAGTGTACGTTTAAGGCTTCGATTGACTATACCTTTGACCTGACTTTTTTTTATTATTTTAAGTCTTTGTAACCTCAAAATAGATATTTTTAATGAAAAATATAGTTCAAATTTTATTATGGAGTAGTTGATTTCCAAAAGTAAGAAGAAATAAGCTAAAATGGTGAAATTAAAGTGTAAGGGTAGAATTGGAATTTTAAAAATCATAAAACCCTAGCTATATATATATATATATATATATGTGTATGTGTGTGTGTGATGCCACCTTCTTCCTCACTTGGAAAACTAACCTAAGGCAGCCATTTGAGCTCTCTTGGAGGCATGACAAAGGAGAAGAAAGGAAGGAGGAAGAAAGCCACATATAGATAAGTAAACATGCCAAACTTGCCTTTAATGATATTACAAACTTTTTCTTACTCTTTCTCCTCTCTTTTTTATGGTTTTGGTTTCCTAAAAGAGTAAGTTTTGTGGATGAACTCTTGGATGAATAATCTCCTTTAAGGAAACCAAAAGCAGTAGAATATTCTTCATCAATAGCACTTTCAAATGATGTATAATTTAGCTTAGGAAAATTTGTGTAATTTTGGAACCCTAGCCACCTTAAGTTTGGCCAATAGAGGGGAGAATAGGAGGGAACTTAAGCTTGATGATTCCATAATGGAACTAAGGGTTTTAAAGGGTGAAGAATAAGAATATGTGGTTAGACTTGATAAAGAATAAAGAACTAATAAAATGGCATATAGCTTCACCTAGGGTTTAGATTGGCCCTTGAGAGATTGAAAATCCTAAGAGAGTTAATTCACCCCTTTAACACTATAATTGAATAAGAAATGAATCATGAAAATCTCAAAATCATCAAATTCCTTAAGATGTAACTAAAACTCCAAGGAATGAGAGCGAAGAGCATGAATAGTTTAGATATGAATTATGAACACTAATTAAGCCATTGGAATAAATTTAGGAACTCTCTTTTTGAAAGTGAAGAATTAGGGTTTAAAGATACCTAATTGGACCGCATGGCTCTAGGTAGGTCTAATCATGTTTTTGATGACTCTAATGAGTTTCATAGGAATTATGAAGATCATGTATGATGAGATTTTAAAGCTTAGAAGTTGAATTTCAAAAATTACTTCTTAGGGCATTCAAAGAGGCGACAAATTATACCTAACGACCTAATTTGTATATGTAAGATAGCATGAGTGTAAATATAGTTTCATTGATGACTTTATGCTTCATTTGATATGTCTAGGCCAAACAAGTGAAATTACATCCAAGTGTGTGTGTAAGACTATGGAACCAAGGGAGGAGACTAAAGGAAACTAATTGAAATTTATGGTAAGATAGCTTTTCCTTTATTGTTATATATATATATATATATATATCTATGAATGGTTTGCTTGAATTTCTGAGTTGCTTATATGTGTTGTTTGCAATTTATGTGAATTATTGATTGTTTGAATATAATATGCAATTGCATAACAATCATTTGCATTTGAGGTTGGATTAACTCTTTGATAGGTGAGGTTATGTCAAAAATCTCTTAATAATCGATGAGGTTAGGCCAAAAGTTTCCAAATGTGAGTGAAACTAGACCAAAAGTTTCAATTATGGGTGAAGTCAAGTCAAAAGTCTCTAAAAGTGGGTGAATCTAAACTAAAAGACCCTAGAGGCTGGGTGAGGGTAACCTAAAAGTCTCTAGAACACGGATTTGCTCTTGCTTGAACCATGAGATCTTTAGAGCATGAATTATGATTTGACTATGATTGTATAATATGCATACTTGTTTCTATATACTTAAGTGAATCATATATGTGTTTTAATGTTGGATTAGCTACTAAAATTCATTGAATCTCACTCTCTCTTATCTCCACTAATCATGTATAGGTGAAACTAAAGAAAAAAAGAATTATGAGCAAAAGGCTTAGAGAGATTGCTTTTGACAATGGAATTAATTTAAGAAATAATATTGTATATGTAATACTTAGTCTTAAACTGAACTTGAACCGATAAGATATAAAAGGAAGCCTCTAGAATAAAATGAGTTAAGGTTAAGCAAGGCTAGGATAATAATCTAGGCACCTAAAAATGAGAGAAAATGGAGAAATAGAAGTTGAAGGATAAAATAGGAATTATGAAAATTGTTATAACTCACCTCCCTTCTTCTTATTTAGTGCCATGCCACCTTACACCAGATTGGAATTGACTCTGAACTCTCCAAACTAAAACTCCAAGTTGCACAACAAGAGGAGGAGAAGAAGGAGAAAGACAAGCTAAAAAGGTGAGAAAATCTTGCTTTTTTCATGCTAATCTTTTCACCAAAGTTGTTCTCTCTTCATGCTCTCTTTCTTGGTAGTTTTAGTTTCCTAAAAGGAGAATTTTTATGGCTAAAGTTTTGGAAGAGAGGTTTGGACGAAACCAAACTTTGCACCAAGTTCTTCTCTTGAAAATTTTTAAGATGGTTCATGAATCATGGCATGAAAATGGCTCTTCCTTGGTTCCTCCTTCCTTCTCCTATTTGGCCAAACCTAGAACCATATGGGGCAAGATGAATTTTGGCCATAGCAAGGCTAACCCAGGGGTTTTGAGGCATAAGAAACAAGAATATGTAATTGAAATCAATTAAAAAGCTTTAGAATTCAAGATATGAAAATTATGGTTTCTATTGCACTTAAGGAGTTTTAGAACTATTATAAGGTACTTTAAGCAATATGGAACTATGATTAGATAGAAGAGAAGCCAAGGAATATAGTTATATATCAAACTCCTGGCAAGAAACAACAAAATTCCATATAGCTTCCATTAGAGTGATGGTTCGGCCAAAGAGGGGAAGAGACATTTAGGGAGGGTCTCTTTGAGTTTTAATGAATTTAGACACTTAGATATCATGAATAAATAGTTATAGAAGTATTAGACTGAATTTAGGAGTCTTATAATAAAATTTGAAATTTTAAAATGTAACACCATATTTACTAAGCTCATCTTAACTCATCTCTAAGTTCCCTTCCTTGGATTATATAAGTTTGCCAAGGAAAAAACATTAAAAATATTCATTAAATTACGTTGCGTCATAGATAAAATTTTTATTCGATATTCTGTGGGCCATATAGACTCATCCTTCTCATTTTCATATTTAATTATACAAATACAACTCATAAGCATCCCAAGAAGTGGCCTAGAACTCGTGCAAGGGGATGGAATACATGAAATGCAATGGTGCAGCCTCGGCCAGAATTTTCAGCATATTGACATGAATTTTGAAAAATCATAATTAATTTTAGAAAAATCAAAATCATTCATACTCTCTATTTTCAAAAGCTACATATGTTTACTTTATGCTGAAAATAAATTTAGGCCACAACAGAGGCTGCTAGTTACTAGAAATTGATGGAACAATACCAGAGGTTGATTGTAGTTACTAATACTATCCTCCAATTTAAAAAATTCATAGCTCCCTGCTCAGGTGTCCAATTAGGGTGATCTTAGTGGCCATGGAAAGCTCATTATGTTTAGTTTATACTTGTAAAATTTCATGAGTATTAAACATTATTTGACCCATGAATGACATAGCCTAATTTTCTAACCATATGAACAGTGTTTGCATTAGTTCAGCAGAAAAATGTCAATTTTGAAAATTTATAATTAATTCCATATAGATCCAAATAATCTGGTATTTGACTTCTCAAGAAGATCTAGATAAGATCTATATGTGTACCAAATTTCATGGGTAAATTCGTTCATTTGGTTAGATCTTGATATTGAGTTACAAAATGGTTCATTTTATGTCATATAAGGGTCTCAAATGGTCCAAAATTGCTCCTAAGACAACCATGGCCACCAGAGCACGTGGGAAAGCACCAAAATGGTCTACTAAACTTGTCTCAAAGGTGCAAAAATCCAAGTTTCTCAAACTCACTCATGCACCCAAAGTTATACACAAGACCATACATGTCAAGGCTTGCCATCCAATGCCCAAAATGCACTATATCATACATATGGTATTAAATTCCATTTATACATCATACAATTATATATTTACATATGTTCATGGAATCATATAACATATACAATAAAGGATTACATCATATGCTACTCATATGGCTACAAATTTGCATTTTTACACACTTGATTGTCACACTTTCTCCTTCTAGCTTAGTGGCTCTTACTCTTAAACTCCTTTGGTCCACCTAGACATGTTAAACATGTGCAGAGGAAGGAATGAGATTCTAGGAATCCCAATAGCTCTTCTCTCTTTCAATCACACATAAAGAATGCAATACAAGTCTTGAACATATATGCATGAGCATAATAGAATATATGATCATTCAAGAAACATTCTTGGAATTTGAACAAGTCATACAAAGCATACATAAGCTTGCCAAGTAAGTGGATTAGCCTCACCTATTCTCTTATAGATTTTGGACTTGCCTCATCCATTTTCTCTAAGAGGTTTTAACTCAACCTTACTCTTGGGAGACTCTCTACTTTGTCTTAACCAATTTTAAGGGTTCTTGGTTCATCCTTACTATGGCTAAGGGTTTTTGGTTTCACCACACTCAAGCAAACCCAAGTAAATATACTAGGTATCATTTGAAAACATATTACAATATTATGGTACCATAATACATATGCACATGCTAGAACACTTTTTATGACTTAAAACATACATACACATATTCAAAGACAAGGTAAGCACACATTCATGCATGAGAGAAAGAGGAAAGAGTTACCTTTACCACACAAGCATACTTTTTCTCTTGGAATTATGCTCCCTCTCTCGGCCACACACTCACATTCACTAGAAAAGCTAGATAACTCATATGGCTTTTTTATGGTTCCATAATGCACTTAATGAAGCAACCTTAAGAAAATATTATCTTGGCTCCATTCTCTCCATTCATTTATGATTCTTGACTCCATTTAAACCTCTTAGAGTCATCACACAATCAAATCAAGGAGCCTAGCTAGGTGTTGCTTCTTTAAGTCATAATATGGAACCTATCACAACATCTCACTATCCATGGCTTCTAAAATTTTTCCAAGGCTTCCTCTCATCCTCTTCCATCATAAATGACTCAAAAATAAGTTTGGAATAAATTAAAACTACCCTTTGGTACTCTTTCTAGCCTAGATCGAAACCATGCTCCATATAAGTGCCAAGTGGATTTGCTTTATTTTCTTGATGGAAGATGCATATGAGGAGCCTTCTAGGGATCTCAAGAGCTCATCCAAACACTTATTTAAGCCTAGAAATTATTGTATTAAATCAGATTTTCAAGGGAACCCATGAAACCCTAACTTTGCTATCTTGAATTCTAATGGCCATTTGATTGTTTCCTTTGCATATTCTTGTTCTACTTCCTCATTTTTCTAAAATTCACCCTTGGTTTAGCTAGAAATCTAACCCCTCTTGACTGGTCTCATAAAGGGCAAAACATGCATTATAGAAGGAACAAGGAGAACCAAGTGTAAGAATGACAAAATACCTTATTTTTTCTTGCTTGTTCTTCACTTGGTTGGCTTCCTTTCCTCAAACACGAAATTTCTCTCTTTATTCTGCCCTCAAAATAGAACCAAACCCTCATTAAAACCATGGAAAGGAAGCTTGAGAGGAGAGAAACAAGTTTGGAAGAAAAAGGAGCATGAAAATCCATAAAATTTCTTACATTTTTCTTACTTTTTCTCCTTCTTTCTTCTCCTCCTTGGTGTGCCTAAGAGAGCTAGTATTTTCCTAGTTTTTAGGCAGAACAATTCATGAAAATAATGAGGAGAAGAAACATGAAATTTAAAGAGTGTTCATGAAGCTTCCACTTTCTAAAAAATTTCAATTTTGTCATTTATTCTTGGTATTTTTTTTTCTAATTTGTTTTAACTCCTTTTTGAGAATTGTCTTTTCCATCATAAAATTTAGGTCCTCAATCTTATAAAATGCCTTTGGAATCACTCAATTTGGAGTTAAAACCTTCTTGAATGAATTGGTCAAATTTTAGGCTCACTGCCGTTAGAAAACATCCACCGAAGGAGTTTTAGTGTCCCGGGGCTTTCTATGGTTTTTAGGGCCTTTGAGAACCCTGGAGAACTCAAAAATTTTATTTAAAAAGCATATTGTGAGAATTTTGAAATTTGTTTTAAAGTAACAAAAATGCCATTATGTTTCGTCAACCTTTCATTTAAATTCGTTTCTTCATTTTAGCTCCATTTTTCTTTCAGTCTGAGCCTGAGATTCTCATTTTTAGGAGTCTAGAATGCTACATAATTTTTTGGGACCTAAAAAATGTATGTTTACAAAAAAAATTTTGTATATGATGAATTTCATACGTTTACAAAAAAAAATATACGTTACGTTTCTCACGTTTTCTCTCATTTTCAAAGAATTAGATATTACATAAAACCTAAATGAGATTAATGAAGGAAGTTAGTTCTAAACCCTTTTAACTAAGTATGTGATTATTCAAATGAGTTTATTAGGAGTTATAAAACTTGTAGCAAATAAGAGTTTGGGATTTAGAAAACAAAATACCAAAAGTAGCTTCATTATGAACATAAACTAGCTTTATGCATCACATTAGACTTTAATGTGATTCAAGAGAGGTAATAAAGCTTAGAATGAGCTCCATTGAATTAATTTGTCTTGAAATTACTATGTGTAGGCCCATCTAACTCAAACACTCTTAAGTGTAAGTGCCAAGAGAAAAGGCAAGACTAAGTTGGTTAGTGACATTTGAGTTTTTACAAGTTTCAAGGTCTTGCATACATTTGAATGCTTGAATTAGTTAAAATACTTGTATATGTTGTTACTTGATGCATTCATGAGATATGTTTTAGTATGATTTCGATAATGAGCTTTATGTATGGGCATGACATATTTTTTAGCTCTTAACTCCCCCTAAGGCATGGACTTGAGTGTAGTAATTCTTCTGTAGCCCTGAGTTAAGAATAGTTGAGCCTAGCAAGTTTATGACGAAGCTATGGCTAGAAAATGATTGAATTTTCATGATATATATTGCATTTGATTTACATAAGGCATATGCATAGCATTTTTGCACCACATACATTGCATTTACTCATGACATTCATGTGTATATTGAATTGGTTGATATTTGTAATATTCGATCCCTCGAAAATGCAAGAAAATGTAAGGAAATGCGAGAAATATAACATACGATTTCTTTGTTAACGTACAAAATTCACTAGATACAAAAAGAAGTCCTTTAAATAGAGTAAATTAAGGTCTAACAAAAATTAGAATAATATTCTAGACCACAAATAATGATGAGTCAAGGTCAGAGGTGCCCTAAAATTGGGGCCAAAATAGATGAAAGAAAAGGGGGGGTCCTAAAGAGTCTCTGAAGTTAAGTATGAAGGAGTCAGGGACTAAAATACAAAGAAAAGTTATGTGCAAGGCAAAATGTATAAATTTCTTGAAAGTTTAGAGAACCCTAGTTTTACCCTCTATTTGTGGCTTTAGGCATGAATATCAAAAAAATCGGGTAAGAATCTCACAAATCTGTAACCCACGGTCACCACATATTCATTTTAAGGAGCTTAGCTATAGGTTGCTTCTTAATGTCTTAAAATAGAACCTAAACCTCCATCTCACACACCAAGGCTTCTAAAATTTTTTGAAAACTTCATTTGATGTTCTTCCATCATATTTAGTCCCATTTTAGGCTTAGAACAAATTAAAACTCTCCTTAGGTGTTTGAACTAGGTTTGGCTGAGACTATGCATTAAATGTGAGCCCATGGAGTTTGCTTGTTTTCTCTTAGGGAATTGGCACTTGTGAAGCTTCCTAGATATCTTAGGTTCTCATACATACTCTTACATAGGCTAGATTATCCTTAGAAAGCTTCAAGAATAGCTAGGTGCAACAAAAATCCTAAGCTATACTACTTGAATTCTAAAGATTTTCCTTTGAATCTACTTGCATATTCTTATTCCTCATACTTGAAAACCCTTCGCTTTACCTTGTTTTAGCTTGAAATCATTCCCTAGAGAGTGGGCTCTAAGTTGGCCAAACATGCTCTCATGGAGAACAACAAGAAGATGCAAAGAGAAGCCATGATTCTTACCTTGTTTCAATGCTTTTCAAGAGTTCTTTCACTTACTTCTTGTATCTCCTTTAATTTCTATTTTCCCCTCACTAAACTAACATGAATAATCTTCAAATCAATCATCAAAATCATAGAAATAGAGAGGAGAAACAGGAGAACAAGATTGGTGAAGGAAAAAGCATGAAAAATCATAGATTTTCTTACCTTCTTGCTTGGTTTTCTCTTCCTTCTTCCTCCCTCTTAGTGTGCCACTTCAAGAAATTTAGGGTTCTGTTTTGGTGTAGAGGAAATTCAGCCAAGGTAGATGAAAGAAGTAGGGTGTGCTATATATAGGCTAAGGACCCATTTAAGACATTTTAAAATTCTAATTTTGCCATTCATTCTTAGTTTTTTCATTTTAGGTTCATTTCAACTCCTTTTCGAGAACTATCTATTCCATCATAAAATTTAGGTTTTTTAACTTATAAAATGCTTTTGGAATTCAATTTGGATCTAAAACCTTCTTGAAAGAAAGGGTCAAAGTTCGAATCCACTGACGTTCTAAATCGTAAATTGGAGGGGTATGAATCATTCTAGGGGTTCATATGGTTTTTAAAACCTCTAAGAACCTCGAAAAACTCATTTTTCCCATTTAAAAATTTCTCTTTTGAGTTTTTTAAAAAGTTCCTGAAATTGTGAAAATGCCATTATATCATTGTTAAATTTCGTCTGGTTATTCTGACTTTGTTTTCAGGACACTTCTAGCCTTAGATCCTCATTATTTAAGGTGTAGATTATTACTCAAATTTTATTGGACTTCAGATCATTCTATTTGGGGGACTTCCTTTAATATCTGGTAAGTTATATATATTTTCGGAGAAATCGAACAGTATGTTTCTCTCGTTTATAGAGGAACCGGATGTTACATATAGGGCAATCAAACCTCAATGCATAGTTAAGATTCATGCAACTATGCACAATTATAACATGTTCTTTCCATTTCTTGAAATTTGTGCTGTTAAGCACAAAAATGTTGTTCATGTTGGCAAATATTGAATACACTTTAAAAGGAAACAAGTAATGCTCACTATTAATTAATCATACAAAACATGCATTAGGAACCTATAAGTGTGAAACTTGTTATGATAATCAAACTTTTAAGACACACAAATGTGCAAATGGGTCCATCTCAAGATAAATAGCACAACGTTGTTATTTAGTCTTTGGACATGAATAATAGCCTGTAAGTGGTAGTCTTAGACATAGTTCATGAACATTGATGATTAAAACGACCTAGCAATATGTTGCCCTTTGGATTGACATATTGCCAGCATGGTACTCCAAAATATACCACATATCCATAACTATCTATGACCTAACTAAAATAATCTTTTTTTTTTTGGCCTGTTATTTCGATAGATAAAATCCATAGCTATCATTACCTAGCCAAAATAATCTTCCTTTTGGCCAATTATTTCAGGTAAATAAAATTTGCCTTATCACAAATCTATGATTATCCATTACTTGGCTAACATAATCTTCCTTTAGGTTGATTATTTTGCATAGACAAAATATATCTTATCATAAATATATGACTATCCATTACTTAACTAAAATAATCTTGTTTTCATATAGATAAAACATGCTTATTTATACCCAAAAAAAAACCCAATGGAGGTTACTTTAGCAATGTATTGGTTTAATTTAATCAATTTTAGAAAAATAACCATGATAACTGGCGCCTTGGCACTAGGCTTTTTTAATTATTGTTATTATTATAAGGTGCAATAATCATTGCAGAATCAAATGGAGCTATTTTGCGCCTTAAATCCAAACTTTATAGCTTTTAATCCTTTAATAACTTTAAACAAGGCTTATTATTTCAAAATGCTCAAAATTGTAGAAATTTATAACCAAAACATAACAAAGTTCATAGGTCAAAATTTTTATCCAAATGTTCTTCAACGGCAAAAAAAAAACCAAAATATCTAATTATCTAACATAACAAGACTCTAATACTACTTGATAGAGTATTATAATATTTAATTAAGCAAATCGAATCCTAAATTTGATAATCTTGGATCATACAAATCAAGTCCTAACTTTGCATAAATCATAATGCTACTTGAAAGGGAAATGGTTCTCTTGATCTAACTAAAAAAAAACTTATAACCAAGAAACTTTAATTTGTGAATTTCATAGTTAAATAATATAAGATCTCATGTAAATATATTAGATAGTAATTTCAGAAAGAACATAACGAAGAACACTTAACTTGATATATAGTAAAAGCAAAACTTGAGGTTAGGGATTTCTAAATTTAGATATTTTGTCTTAGAATTTCATTTAAATTGGTTAGAGAAATTACAACAATTGTTTTATTTGACTTATGAACTATAACCCTAATATACCATTATGTTAAATACTACAGTTATAGGCACAACAATCATAACTGAAGTGTTACCAAACTTCTACTTATAAAAAGTTTATACCTTAAATAATAATATGTCTGTGAGTCTATTTAATTAAACACTTTATTAAAATATATAATTGAGCTTTTTCTTTTAACAAAATAGCTGATCCATGTATACATATATTAATATATAAAAAATTTCTAACACTTTTGAAGTTTGCCTTATTACTCTACTGTCAAGATACATTTTTCTTTTATTATTTAAGCTGTAGCAGATTCTTTATGTGCCATTTGGTGTTTTTGGGCGTAAAAAGAAAATTACCATGACAGCATAGCCAGTCCTTAAATATTTTTCCTCATCAACTTAGTTTTAAAAATTAAAATATACAATTATCCACTAATTATATGACAATTGCCACATATTTTGTAACTCTTCATGGCCCATACTCCACTCTCTTAAATGTATAATTAACATTTTAATACGAGGTTAAAAATTGTTATACTAAAATAAAAATAAGACTGAATTATATATTTAGTCACAATACTAATCGAAATTTCAATTAAGTCCTATTTTATTCTTTTAGCAAATAAATCTTCGCACTTTTCTTCTATTTTAAAATAATGTCCCATTTTCAGCTAATATCATGGCGCTGCCAAAACGCAAGTCAGTTAATAGACCGCTAATGTTTCATAAGTTAGGATTGATATGAATTTTATTGTATCGATGTATGATTTAAATTTGGCCTGTATAATTTCGCCACTTTTTAATTGGCCCTTATACTTTAACTTTATTTTTTAAGTTAGTTTTTCATACTTTATTAGTATTTCTGCATAAGTACTGTTCTGTTGATACATAAGAACTAATATGATTTGACATGGGAAGAATTATTCCAGTACCTCAGTCATCACCGATAACTAATTTGCATTATTATTAATGCATTGTTCAATTGATGTATTAATATATTTTCAATTCTTTTTAAACAATTGTATTCCTAAGTTGAATTTTTTTTTCTCTCAGTTCAACCTTATGCGTAGGAGGTGAATTCAGGGATCGGACCCAAGGAAACCTTGTTTTGCAGAATTAACTAAAAAAAGAATAAAAGTATATTTAAGTGTATCAGCATAATAGTGAATTTTCAAAAATCATAAAGATGATCATCATAGTATGATATATATATATATATATATATATATATATATATATGCGCGCGCATTTTAAAACTATATATATAAAAAAGAATGCATGTGTACAATACTATTCTGCCAACTTGAATTTAATGCTTATAAGCTCACGAGCCCATGCGCCTGGCATGGTACTCACGAGACTATACTGATTCTATAATGGGTGAATTCGTAGTTTTACAATTTGAATCACTCATGGCATGAGGACTGGGGAATGCCATGCCTCGTAAAGGCGATTTGGTAATTTTGAATTAGGTTTTGCTCTACCAAAATTCGTTATTTAGGGAATTCATACTGATTATGGGAAGATTGCAAGTTCGATTCCCTTTTTTTTTTTTTTTTTCCATTTTTGGCAAAATGATTTCTATTAATAAAGACATTGCATTGGAAACATGATAAAAATTAGGATATCTCAGGCAAAATGTTGTTATATTATGGCTAACATATTTTTTCATTATATATAGGGATGTAATAAATTTTTTTATATGTTATTAATTTTAATTTTTTATAGTAATTAATTCTATGACAAAATTTATTTATAAAAAAATTATAACCATATAATATTGGATACATAACTTTTTAAAAAAAATTTCACTATATTTTACTTTTTATTTGAAATAAAGAGGAAATAAATTACACATAAAATTTCTAATTATATTTTTATTCTCAAATAGTAAAAATAATATAAATTTATAAGAATCATTTATTTAAACTTAAATGAGAATATTTAAAAGTTTTATTAAAAAATTCACTAACATGTTTATAACTAAATATTCGTAACTTACATTAATAATAAATAAAATACCACCGATTGTCATATATTCATTATAAATATACAATGTCTTATTCTATAGTATATCATATCACAGTAAACAAAATATTATAATATTTAAAATCATAATATACCAAAAACCTTCTAAGATTTCTTTGGTGTGTATGCTTAGCATAGATTATATTATTTATGAACTCTACTCTTAAATTAATGATATTTTAAAATTTTAATATAGTAGAAATCCTAAAATATATTTGACATGTACTTATTGGCAAATTTATTAAAGCCAAGTGTATACACAAATGTCTCATTTTAATAAAGAATTTTTAAAAATCGTAATTAAATATTTTTTTTAGTTTTAATGATTTGAATAATTTATACAAAGCTCTTTAGTTTTAATGATTCGTATGGTATGTATTAAAAATGTTAACACATTTTAAATAATAATAATAATAAAATTTAAAAAAATTAGGCAATTATAAATTTATTTTTTAATATTAATTGATAAACTTATGTATAAATCACTGAAATTTTAATTTCTCTTCCACATTTTAATTTGGAAAATAAAATTTAACTAAATTAAGAAAATCATATTCATTTTAAGAAGGATTAGATTTAAGAAGGAATAAAGCCAAACATATCATAAACCCCATACAACACTCTATTTACGTAATATGATATTATAGTGGGTAATTATGACCCATACACAGAACTCCATTGTATCACAGTAAATTAGTGAACAGTTAATATATGACCTAATTATATAATTTAACATTGTTCTATTAATAAGTTTGTTCTATTTTGTTTGATTTAAAATTTTTTTAATTAAAAAATATAAATGATATAACATTTTAAAAGTACTTAAAAATTTTTCTACATTTAGACACATTTTTTTAATCTTTATTATAAAAATTTTCAATAATATAAACAATCATGTAATATTAAATTATAAAAAGTAAACACTTAATATATTTACATTAATAAAAAAATTTTAACTAAAATTTCTCCTTCAGTATGAATAGTCGGCATTCACGCCGTCTTAAGTGGTCAGGAGATTTGGTGACTAATAAAAAAAAAAAATTCCAGAGGAATCCAATGAGACCTGACACGTCAGTATACAACTCTGACGTTTTTTGCTTTTGGGGGGAAATTTGGCGGGCACTGTAAGCAATTTCAAATAAAGAGCAAACCCTAGGGGCCCGTCGATTTTCCCTCTCGATCTTTGACCTCCATTTCCTTTCTCTCTTTCTGAACCTTCCTATTTGCTCTGCTAACTGCGCTGAGGTTGTTATCTCTCTGCTTTCTTATTCTGTTATTGCTCTAGGGTTTGAATTTCTAAATAATCTTTTAATCCCTCTCAAATCATGCAGTTTGTGTGTGTGTGTGTGTGTTTTTTTTTTTTTTTGGTTTTGTACTTGTGCTTTACTTTCCAATTTCTCTATTTTCAATGTACCAATTTAGTAAGTTACTTCAAATTACTTCTGGGTTTTCCTTGTTCATCTCAATAGAAAGTGTTGAGGAGATTTCTTGTAATGTGTTTCAGGGTAAATTGATGGAAACTTAAGACAATTATTCGAAATTGAAGCCTTATAAGGGAAAAACAGGAATTAGGGTAATAGAGCCATGGGAAAAGTTTCGCTTAAAGGGAAGAGTAGCAACTCTTCTAAACAGAGAAGACAGTTGCGGAGCTCGCGTAGTAAGTTTCTGAAGCCAGGTGCTATTGCTCAGCTTCGGCACAATAAGTTGTCCCCTGCATCTACCAAGTCCTGTACGGTTACTGGAAAGAAAAGAGGGGCCATTTTGCATTCTAGGAAAACACGGAATAGCGTTGGACTTGAAGACAAAGTTTTTGACATGAGTCCTTTGATGTTATCGCCTGTGAATTTAGTTAAACAGAACAATTTTTTGGGGACACCAAAGACCCCTCGAACTGACAATTGCGAATCGGAATCAAGGCTTGAATCTCTTCCTATAGATTTACTGGTATGTTTATGTGGATTATGTGCTTTAGACTTGGTATATTAATTTATTCTCTTCATAATTATCGCCTCTACATATTGCGGTATAATGCCCTGTTTTGAAGAATTTCTCTGATAACTGTTCATTTGCTTTGCATAGACTTGTGCTTCACGATATTCTGGTTGCCACGTTAGTGTGATTAAGAAAAAGTCTTGGTCATTCTCATTTCTGCCTCAAATGCTTATTGGGTAGCAAACAGTGCCCCTGTATATTTGGCTCTTTCACTTCATTTGCTATAACTTTTGTTTTTCTTTTAAAATATTGTTTGGGCATATGTTTATGTATTGTTGTCTTGTGTTTATTTATGCATTTAACGGTTCCAGATATGTTGGTTCCAATGATATGTTTTAACCTCCGACTTCTTGTTCGAATTTAGAAGCCTGTTTTGATATCTTTATTTAATCCTCTTTCTGTTTCTAATATGCAGTCACCCATAATTTGACAATTAATTGAATACAGCATATAGATTAAAGCAATAAGAATTAATACCAATCCACCATCAAACTCAGTATTACTAAGGACGGAGGGTAAGTTCACTTGGGCAAGAAACTGTTTCTGGCATAAGGTGAAGATTAAGCTTGTTGAGCAGTTGTACATCTCTCAACTGTACAGGCACACACACAATCACACTATTGGTTCCCTCCGAAAAAAGATCTGGGTTCATCTTGATATTATATAGAAACCAAATCATGCGACCTTTGATGGTGTTTTTTTGATTGGCATATCACTCTGTCCAGTTAGATGGCTATATTCATATACGTTTCCATTTACTCATGTCTAATTTTTTTGTATTAACTTTTTTTTTTGTGGCTGTTTTATCTCTTCCTGCTGTGTTTTTTTCTTTCAAAAATTAGGTTAAAATACTGTGTCATCTGCATCATGACCAATTGAGAGCAGTCTTCCATGTTTCCCAAAAAATTAGAAAAGCAGTAAGTCTTTCTATGCCTGTCCCTTATTTGTATATTTTCTTATAAATCCTTTCTTATGATTGGCTCAAGTGGTTCAGTCATATGCAATCGTGGTAATGGTTGACAGTTAACGCTATTACTTGTAATTTTGTTAGGCTTTGATTGCAAGGCAATTCCACTTTAATTATACCACCCCAGATCGCTCTCGGCAAGAGATGCTAAATGCAATGACTCCCCGTCCAAATGAACATTGGCCGTTTCTGAGGTAGGTGTATTTGTACTTATGCTTTCTTGCATTATTTATGCATCCGTTTTTCATAGCGCTGTAAAATTTTGCAGCAAGGGCGATGTGAAGGGTATGAGGATTCCAAGCCCACATACACCTAAAGCACCAAGACATGGGCCCCGCCCACCTTCTCGCTTAAAAGTTTCTGAGATGCGGCAGGTTGCAGCTGTTCTTTTCCAGGAGTCGGCTTTTCCTTCTAATTGCATGGTGCCATCAGTTTTGCCAAAACCCCTGTGCAAATCCTTGGCCTCTAATAGGGCTCTATTTTATGAGGATGAGTTATGTCAGGCTGTTGCTCAAAATAAACTTCGCTGATGTGATCTGTTTTCACCCCATGCCTTATGTTCCTCTGCTGTATACTGTATAGTTTCTTTTTCTGCTTTTATAATGAAATGTAGTTAGGATAGCAAGGATGCAATTTTGTAGTTTCTCTTGGGGCAGTCTAGCAGGTGTGGATATTTTAGGTGTCTCAATCGATGGGGCTGGTTAGATATTGGTATTGCGAATAACATATTATATGATCATTGTATATGTTTTGAAGCCCTCAAGGCTGATAATAGTCCTATAAAGCTATCCCTTTTGTGTGGCAAAAAATTTGACTTCATTACTGAGTTGGTATAATTGTTGTTTCCATTGTCCACGACTGAATCAACCGATGCTACACCAGCGGGAACTGAAATTGTCACTTTAGTTGGGATGTGGGTATTATGACAATTGGGTAAAAGTTAAAAATGGAAGATGGCATTAGCATAAATATTTTGAACTGGATCTTTTGCTTCAAGATTATAAAGGGGGAGAAAACAAGTTATGTTCAACTAGATTTATTAAAAGGGGCCTATTTGTTGTTATTAACCACTTAACTAGCATGATGAGAACTTTGGTTGTAAGGCAAAGATCATAATAGATCCTTACAATTTATTTGAAGGCCACGAGCATATGGTGGCTTTTCAATAAATAAACAAAATGATGACATTTATCACTACCTCTAGTTGGTACACATTACCAAATATTGGGAAGGAGAAATATAAGACTTAAGTGATTAACTAGATAACAAAAGCTGAAAAGCTCTTAGAAAAAGTCCTTGATTTTGTTATCAAGCACTAGAGAACTAAGAAGGGAATAGGCCTTCTCTGTAGGATGGTAACTATCCCAGAATAAATAGTTTGAGGCGTTTGAACACATCTCTATGGTGAGAGGGTTGCACAGAATGCTGACCTCTAATTCTCCCGTGCCACAGCATCCTTTGTCTGTCACTTCAAAGCCTAAACAACCGCACACAATACAGCAATGGATCAAACAAACAAAAATGTGCAAAACACAAGTATTATAGGTTGGTCAAGACCGTGTTCCTGGCTAAGGATCCTACTTTATTAATGTTGTTTCAGTTGGGAGTTGGAACATTCTGATGCTAATTAATTTGTAGGTCCCATGGGATGTACATGAATGAGCAATTTGACCAAAATGTCTTGGTTCAATTCTTGTTACGGATTCGTTATTGTTAGGCTTCTATTAATTGGGGTACGTCCTGTATTAACACCGGAACAACCTATGTGCTTTATAAATATTTTTGTTAAATATAAAAATGATGGTCCAATATAGTGAGCTGCCTATGGCATGTTGACGGCAATGAATGTGAATAATTACCATATTTAGCAGGGTGTTGAAGCATATCAAGAAATGGGCCATAGCAATCAAGGTAGACAAGCCTAGCGTCTGGAAATTTTTTACCAAGGCTATCAATTTGAGAGGAGAGCTTAGAGTTAAAGAGGGTTGCTGCTTGGTTGGCAGAGTCTGAGCATTCTCTTTGTATGCCTCCCTCTAATGTTCTTAGCTCGGGCATGCACCCTAAAGCTACTAAACCGAATACTCCAATCCTTCTTGCTCCTAGTCCATGAAGTTCCTGCATCCCATTCAATTAGTGATTTTGACTCAAAAATAGTTCAAATATTTAAAGTTAAGTTCCTAAAAGAAAGAGAGATGGGGATTTCTGAAATCCAAACCAAACTGCTCTTTAGGGTGTGTGGTTTACCATAATGTGGACTGCAGAAATATTCAAAATTTCAAGTAGTACATGCATGTTCGTTTCGTACTCTAAGCATATTCATCCTCTTTTACAAGAATTGGACGTTGAGCTACCACTGGAAAGAAAATGCCTTTCAATAGTAACCTAATGGACAAATGTCACTTGTCAACCTCATTATTGCACTACTGGAAAATAGCTACATGTGCTATGGTTGAAACTTGATGAGTTAACTCTTAGGTGTTGATTTTGCATTTATAAAATGGTTAATTTCGACATGCACATGGAATTTAGAAATTTTTAGATAGATCAAATCAAACATGAAAATATATATGTAACACGTCAAAGGGGGGTTTATTGAAAAATATAAATGATATTCGTATGTGTATTTTTTGTTATTAACTTAGTCTACCTAGTTTTTTGTAAACTGAGTATACCTGTTTAACTTCTCCTTATGGCTATTTTCCCGAAACATACCTGTAATAACTTTGAGGCTTGTGCGGCCAAGAAGTCTGTGTATGCTGGAATATCATAGTGGGCTCGCCTAGCTCTTGATTGACGATAAGTATTGGCAAGGTCATTACTTCCTAGGAACACTATGTATATGCTCTTTGATACTATAGTTGCTGTTTTGCTTCCTCCAACTGCTACCTTTATGTTCTCTACGTACTCTTTGAACATGTCCAATTGATGTGATAAAGGTATCACAGACTAATAATAACACAAAGAAATTAGTAAATTAGAGCAAGATATTTTAAAGAGGAATTATAAAAGATCAAATACTTTTGCATTCAGATATAACTATATATACCACTAGTTCAGCTGTGAGAGGATCATATCCAGCACCACCTGAGGCAAAGCTCACACCAGTGAGGAGATCTTGAAGTTTCAGATTTGGATCAAGATACGGTGGCACAAGCTTCTTGACCCCAAATTTTGCTGCTGAAAAAGAGCAAGAAAACAATAACCATGTAAGAAAATGTAGGAGAACATATTCATTTGTTTCTCCTATTGGTATAAATGGTACTTAGCATAAAAGCCATGAAATTTTCTGCCAGATTAGAGCCACTTTGAAATTCTCACTATAACTTCTTTCGTTTTTGGTTAAGTTGGTTTTAGTTGAGCTTTCTTTTAACCTTGAAGACGATTCTAATAATACTGAGACAGAACTCATTTGTTAAGGGTCTTGGGAGATGTTGAACTTCGTACCCAAATGACCATTATGTCAGCCTCATTCACCATAACTGTTTTGTTGTAAAGGTTAAAATCTCATGGTGTATCCAACGACGAGAAAGCTCAACCTCTTTACAAGTGCGCCTCTCTATAAAATTACCCTTTTTTACGTACCTATGATGTCTGATGGCACTAAACCATTGCTAAATCTCCCTGTAGGAAGATTTCCTGAGCCAAAATCTCTACCATAAGGTAAGAAATTGGCCTTGGTGATAGTGGGGATGTAGTTGTTGTTTCCAGTATCAACTAAAGAGTCTCCAAACACAAGAACTGCTGGGACAGTTTCATTGTTTGGCAGACTCACAGCAGAAAAAGTATTTTGTTGAAAGATGATGACTATGGCAGAACACCAGAGAATGACTGAAGGCAATTGAGGAGGAAGAAGCTTTTGAAAGAGAGACTTCATGTTTCGGATAGATGACTTTAATTTTGCCTACACTTCTCTCCTCGAAACAAGGCAATGGGCCTTTTCCAATGTGGGTGTATGTGCTTTAACACACGATGGTGATCTTCTGGAGCAATACATGGAGTCTGTTTCTTCTCTTCCTATTTATTTTCTATTTTCTTTTTATATTTATTTGCTAAATGCACATAATTCAGATCCGCTTTTTCATGTTAGTGCAAGGTATTTATAGGACATTTGACTCTTATTTTGCTTTATTATCGTTATTATTATTATTATTACACTTTTGGGAGTTTTCCTCTTGAAAATTCTCATGTCTGTGGAGTTTGGAATGATAAGAAGGAAATTTTGCGGGTGAATGAACTGAAATGTTACAAAACTGATTAAGGAAAATTACATGTCACCTCTTTAAATTAAAGTTTAAATACAAAATTAATTCTTATACTATAAAAAATAAAAACCTGAAATTTTAGTTAAAATTAACTGCCAATGACTTCTTATTTCATTTTAACCCCGTGTCGGTCTGCAAGAATTGTTGTAATGAGGAAGCACCATCTATGCAATTAATTTTAACCAAAAATTTGATGTTTTTATTTTAGTTCGAGGCCCAGAAAATACGGACTTTTTTGGTAAATTCGATTTTTGATTGTGTTATTTTATATATTATAATATTTTGGATATTAGTATTAAATAATAGTGTTTGGAAATACGGTAGTGAGATGATACCTTGGCATCCCTAACAAAAGAATGTCGATGGATTACAACTAAAATATTTTATCACTTCATATTACAAGATTAAATGGGATAAATTTTTTTGCAGTTACCAATTTTACCTTTGCTTTATGTGATAATTAATCCCATAACAAAATTTAATAAGAAATTGTAAACATGCAAAATATAATACATAAATTATTACAAAAAGTTACATTGTTTATTTTTAATATTGTTGAATTATATTTCCGTTTAAAAGTAGTAAAAATAGCATAAAAGGGCATATTTAAAAATTCAAGAAATAAATAATATTAATCAATATCTACAATCAAATATTTATAAAATACCATCTATTGTCATATCAAACATGGAATTATAAATACTATAACATCTTATATCATAGTATATGAGATAATAGATACTAAATACTAAATGCTTCCTAGGTGGTGGTCTATTGATTAGGGATGTAAATAATTAACAAAATATCTTAGTTATATTCAAACTTTTACTCCAATACGTGCCAATTAAACCTTTACAATTTTGAATATAATTTATTATATATTTTTTAAAAAAAATCTACAAACCCAATTGATGATCAGTAATAGAAACCTCTTACAATTTATAATTCGTAATAGTTTAATCAACTATAAGCTAGTTTGTAAAATTTCTAAACTCATACAGATGTTAACAATTGTGTGCGCGCACATGTGTTTTAATCACTAAAATATCACATTCATAAAATCCAATTAGTGCAACTAAATGCTTTTTTAATTAAAAAAAACAGGCGTAGCCAAGAAAGGAGAGAAACAAGGGAAAATGTATAATAATTGATAGAGTAATGAGAAATCTTAGTATGCTGATATTCTTAGGAAAGTATGACTGTAATGGAGTTAGTAAGCACAATAACAATGGAGTTAAAAAATAATGATGTAGGCTTTGAAACATGTTTTAAATGAACTATCCCTAAAGTGATATTTGCCTCTACCAATTGTTATAGGGTCTAGGTAAATCACTTTTAGGAATAATCTAAAGCACCATATAGAACTATACTTAGTAATTATGAAATGCTTTTTTCAAGAATAGTTCTAAAAATTGCAAAGGTTGTGTTTGAAGATATGTGTAGTTAGAATATTTTTCATTACTTTGTTTAAATTCTAATTTTCTAATGTTATCAATTGACTAGTACCCCTCAATAGCCTACTCGTAACTCATTAGTTTTCAATTTCTTATCTTCTAAGAAGTATGAGTCAATTGGTGACTTCTAGTGAGTTATCAATTGATTAATGCCCTTATGTCAATCAACTTGTGACTTGAAGAGAAGTTCCAGTTTATTAGCTCCTTATGGGTAACTTTCAGTGAAGTGCTAGTTGATTGATTTTCTTTCTGCCAATGAAGCAATTGATTGTTATCTTTCTAGTAGTTGATTATTTTCTTTTTATCACTTACAAATTTACTTGCAAGTATTTTAAGCACCAATACAACCATTTCTAGTTGTTTTTGCATTTATAATCACTTAAGTTTAGGTTTACCAAACTATCTCCAATAATTCCCCACTTAGTTTGGAAAATTAAGTAACTTCTCTTCTTATGGAATCATGCATATATAATAAATGTATCTTTCAATTTAGACTTTTCCTTAGTGTAAATAGTTCAAAGTTTTAATAAAGTAAGAGTAGGATATTCCTTGAACCATAATTTTATAGTCAAAATCAGGATTATCACATGTGAATGTTAGCAAGTTGGTAACATTCATTGAATTTGGTTTTCTGCACCATATCTACAACAAATCTTGGTTGCAGATTCTATTTCAAAAAGCATATCTAGGGTTCCATTGAATCCATCCCACCACCTTCTCTATATTACATCCTTGATGGGAATATGCATTTCTCATTTTTGCTATAAATAAGTGTTACAAACTCATGTCAAGTACAAGAATGAGCTCTAGGGACTTTTGGTTTGGCCTCACCCCATTTCTAGGACTTTTGGATTGCCTCACTCTTAGTTTTTGGGACTTTTGACTTAGCTTCACTCATCTAAGGGACTTTTGGATTGCCTCACTCTTGGTTTTTGGGACTTTTGACTTAGCTTCACTCATCTAAGGGACTTTTGGCCTTGTCTCACCCATGCTATGAGACTTTTGGCGGCTTCTCACCCACATTAAGGGACTTTTGGCACTACCTCACCCTTATGAGCCATTTCCACCATTCAAAGACATTCAAGAAAGCATATTCGTACCAAAATAGCAATATAGCATCAAGTGGCATGTCTCAAATATAAACATACACACAAGCACACAATGACACCATATGCAACAAGAAAATGCAACAAGAAAAGGTGGAGAGCTACCTTGGTGCAAATTCACGCTTTACTTTGTTTGTTTCTTCTCCTTTTCGGTTCCACAAACACAAGGAGGTGGGGTTGAATTTTCTTGGCCTATTCACAATAAACAACACTTAATTATACTCTTGGAACAAGTTATGACATCCAACTCACTCTTAAGACTACACTTTGTTCTATTTGTCACAATATGGTTCCATTAAGGACCTAATGAAGCAACTACCATAATTAACATTCTTGGTTCCATTCTTTTTCCATATTTAGACCTCTTGACCTCATTTAAGGTCCTTGAAGCCATCACACACTCACTTTCACAAATCTAGGTCTATGTTGTTTCACAAGGTTACATTATGGAAGCCATTGCCTCATCTCCCAACCTAAGGCTTCTAAATTTTTCCCAATGGTTTTTCCCATCTTCTAACATCATATAAAGTCCCAAACCAAGGCTAGAACAAATTAAAACATCCTCTAGCCTAATGAACCTAGCTTGGCTGAAATATGCACCATAATGGAGGTTCATGGACTTTGTGATTTTTTCTTGATGGGAGAGCCACTTGGGAGGCTTTCTAAAAGTCTTAAGAGCTCAAGGAAACATTCAAATAGCCAAGGAAACATTCACACAAAATCAGATTTTGCAAAACCCTAGAAACACTACACTTTTCTAACTTGTTTTCTATTAGTTTTTCTTGGAATTTCTTGCCATATGCCATCTCCCCATGGCCTAAAACCCTTGTTCCCTCCTTGTATTTAGACAGAACATCCTTCCCTCCTTTAGTTCTATTCTTGGCTGAAATACACACAAAGGGAGGGGGAAGAGAAGATGCAATAAAAAGTAAAGATTACCTATGGTTCAAGTGAGCTTTCAAGTGTCTTTCTCCTTCATTCTCTTCTCCTTAGCAAATTCGAAATTCTCCCCTTAGGTCTGGGTCAAAAACAGAACCAAATCATTCAAAAAATCCATGGAAAGAAAGGAGGAAGAGAGGAGAACAAGATTGGAGGAAGATGGAGCAAGAAATTTCATAAAATTACCTAGTTTCTCCTTGGCTTTCTTCCTCTTTTTCTCCTCCCTTTGGTGTGCCTAAGAGAGCTGAAGATTTTGTGTATTTTGGGCAGAATGGGTCATGCTCATTAAAGAGGAGAAGGGAGAAAAGTGTGGAACTCTTTAGAACATTCAAGAAACCATAAATTTCAATTTTGCCCTTCCGTAATGGTAATTTCGTTTCGGCTTCGTTTTAGCTCCTTTTTTAGAACCGTCTTTTCCATCATAAAATTTAAGTTCCTAATTTAATAAAATGCCTTTAGAATCACTTAAATCAGAGCTAAAACCTTCCCGAATGAATCGGTCAAAGTTTGGGTCAACTGACATTGGAAAGAGTACACCAGAAGGGTTTTACTAGTCTTGGGGTTTCCCATGATTTTTGGGGCCTCTGAGAACCTTGGGCAACTCAAATTTTTATTTAAAAAGCCCTCCTAGGTGTTTTTCCAAAATTATACTTATTTACGAAAATTCCATTGGCCTTTCGATAATTTTTTTGAATCGCTCCGACACTAATTTTTGGGCAACTTAAAGCTCAAATCCTCATTTTCTATTATTTAAAATTTTATTCAAATTTTATTTGGCCTTAAATCACTTATCTCAGTGGACTTGTTTTTCAAACTAGCCCGTTTCAGTGATTGTACAATGTACCGAGCGTTACATTTCCACCCCTCTTAAAATAAATTTCGTCTTCGAAATTTAAATACGTACCTCAGGGAAATAGCTCTGGATACTTTCATTTCATGTCATCTTCTAGTTCCTAGGTTGCTTCCTCAGACGTTAGGCCCTTCCAGACCACTTTCACCAGAGGGATGCTCTTATTTCTCAGTTGTTTCAACTTGGCATCCACAATCCTCTCTGGCCTTACTACATAGGAAAGATTTTCCTGCAATTGAATATGCTCATATTCTATGACATGTGAGGGGTCTGGTGAGTACTTCTTCAATTGGGAGACGTGAAAAACATTATGGATTTAGGCTAGGTTTGGAGGTAGGGCTATCCGATAGGCCACGGGTCCGATTTTCTCAAGAAATTCAAATGGACCAATATACCTAGGATTGAGCTTCTTTACCCTCATAGACCAACCTATCCTAGTCACTGGAGACACTCGGATGAATACGTGGTCTCCAATCTCAAACTCTAACGGCCTTCTTCTCCGATCGGCATAACTTTTCTGCCTACTTTGAGCCGTAAGGAGTTTCTTTCTAATCAATTCTATCTGTTGGGTGATCTGGTTAACTATCTCAAGCCCTATTAAGCTCCTTTCACCTAGTTCAACCCAACATAATGGAGATCTACACTTTCTCCCATAGAGAGCCTCATAAGCGGTCATTTGAATACTGGAATGATAACTGTTATTGTATTCAAATTCAGCTAATGGCAGATATGCATCCCAGTTACGTCTCGTCTCTAACACATATGCCTCAGCATGTCCTTTAAGGTCTGGATGGTCCTCTCAGTTTGACCATCAGTTTGGGGGTGGTAAGCAGTGCTAAACCGCAACCTGGTCCCTAAGGCATGCTGTAACGACCTCTAAAAGTTCGATGTGAACCTGGGGTCCCTATTAGATACTATGCTACTGGGTACTCCATGAAGTCACACTATCTCATGTATATATAACTGGACTAATCTATCCAATGAGTAAGTAGCCCTAATCGCTAAGAAATGTACAAACTTCATCAATCTATCCACAATTACCCAGATAGCATCATGTCCAGAGGATGTCCTGGGCAACCTCATAACGAAATCCATAGATATACTATCTCATTTCCACTCGGGGATATCTAGAGGTTGCAGCAACCCAGCGGGTCTCTGGTGTTCTACCTTGACCCTCTGGCACACTAAACATCTCGCCACGTAATTTGTGACATCATTCTTCATTCCTGGCCACCAAAAGATTCTTTTTAGATCCTGATACATCTTGGTGGCACCTAGATGGATAGTATATTTACTCTTGTGTGCCTCTTCTAGAATTTTCTCTCAACTCATTGCTACTAGGTACACAGATTCTATCTCGGTATACTATCACATCGTCCTCAGATATTCTGAAATCTAAGGTCCTACCTTGGGAGATTTCGCTCCTAATCTATTTCAAGAATTCATCCTCTCTTTGGGCATTTAAGATCTGGACTCTCAACTCATTCTCAATCAGAGTCTCACTCAAAAATAGTCTGCCCGATACCAGCTGGCAAGAGAGGTTCAGATTTCTAATTTTTTCTAGGAGCTCCTACTCCTTGATCATCATATGGGTAGCGTGGATGAATTTCCTACTTAGGGCATCGGCCACCACATTGGCCTTCCTCAGATGGTATTTCAATACATAATCATAATCTTTCAGGAGCTCCATTCATCTCCTTTGTCTCATATTGAGTTCCTTCTGATCAAATAGGTATTTCAGCCTTTTGTGGTCACTATAAATCTCTATAGTCACACCATACAAATAGTGCCTCTAAATCTTAAGAGCAAACACTACTGCGGCTAACTCTAGGTCATGTGTGGGATAATTCTCCTCATGAGGCCTCAGCTGCCTAGAGGCATATGCCACTACCCTACTCTGTTGCACCACTACCCTTCCGTAATGGTAATTTTGTTTCGGCTTCATTTTAGCTCCTTTTTTAGAACCGTCTTTTCTATCATAAAATTTAGGTTCCTAATTTAATAAAATGCCTTTGGAATCACTCAAATCAGAGCTAAAACCTTCTCGAACGAATCGGTCAAAGTTTGGGTCAACTGACGTTGGAAAGAGTACACCGGAGGGGCTTTACCAGTCCCGGGGCTTCCCATAATTTTTGGGGCCTCTGAAAACCTTGGGCATCTCAAAATTTTCATTTAAAAAGCCCTCCTAGATGTTTTTCCAAAATTACGCTTATTTACGAAAATGCCACTAACCTTTCGGTAATTTTTTTGAATCGCTCCGATCCCAGTTTTTGGGCAACTCAAGGCTCAAATCCTCATTTTCTATTATTTAAATTTTATTTGGCCTTGAATCACTCATCTCAGGGGACTTGCTTTTTAAATCGGCCCGTTCCAATGATTGTACAATGTACCGGGCATTACAATAAAGGTCTCTAAGCTTAGTTTATCCAAGCTATTGAGTTTAGCATACTCATATACACCATCAATTAAAAGAAGTAGAGAGCTTGGAAGCATCCTATAGAAGAAAAGCTTTAAAAGTTGGCAATGGTTGAAGGTAATTCTTTTTCTGCATTTTAATTCAATTGAATATAATTTAACTTTTGCGTATTTAATTTAGTCTAACAGTTAGTATTAAAGCCTTTGATACCTTTGCCTTGCTCAATTTTTTAACCTTTTGGATTTCTTGTAATTTTAGGTTACTTTTTCTAAGCTTCTTTAATTCATTTTGATTATGGGAATTCTTAATTGTTGCCTTCTATTCATTTTGGCATTTGGAGCATAAAAAATGGAGATTTGTAGATAGATATGGCCAGGTCGTTCCTTGGGTCCAAGCAACGGGTCTAATTGGGTTAGTGTGTGACCAGTCAAGAGGTTAAGGACGACACAAGTGACACGTCATTTTGAGCTTCAATTATCAACAACATGCCTTTTTGATTAGTTGTCTGCCACATTTTGGACCTTCTTGTGGATGACACACCATTTTAAGGCTGTCAGTGAAACACATTATTTCACTTAATCTTGTGTTTGGGCTGAAGAGTTTTAGGCCTTTTTGGACAACTTTTTTTTGTTTGATTTTGGGCTAATTTTTAGACTTTTGAATTTTAGACCTTTTTGAAAATCAAAAAAGAAAATTTTGAATGGACTTTGGGCTATAGTTCAATGGCAATTTTTTGACAAAAATGATTTTTTGGGCCATTTAAGGCCAATTATTTTGGCAAATTTTGGATTTTTTTTTTTGGCCATTTGGAGATTAAAACTACACAAGCTTATTTTTAGGCAAGTTTTTGGACAAAATATTTAGTGGGCTAAAATTAATTTATTTTTGAAAAGTTTTGTGAAACATATCTTTGAACTAATATTTTGTTCAACATTTGGCAATAATTAATTTCTTGGCCATTTATTGTGTTCAAAAATTATTTAGTGCTATTAAAATTGTCCAAATTTTTAGTAAAAATATTTTGGGTAACTAAGTTAATTTTTTACAATATTAATGAACCTTTTGTCAAAAACAAAATTTTATGATGTCATTTAATTTATGTCTAATTTTGGTTAATTAATTTGTAAGCAATAACTATGACATATTTATGTTAAAATTAAAGGAAGAATTTTAATTAATTAATTAGTCAAATTTTTATTTGGTTGATTAATTAATTAATTGTTTAATTTTTATTATGAAATGTTTGTTTATACATTTATATCTAGTCATATACAAATATTTAATTTTAGGTTATCATCTTATCTATATAATTTTAGTTTAATTAGAGTTTAGTTGTAACATATTTAATTATTCTAAAATTGTAAATTAAGTATTAAAATTAAATTAAAGATCACATAAAGAAAATGATATCAATTGTAATTAATATATTTAATATGATAATCATTATCTTACAGGAATAGTATCATATTTTACATAATTACTTAATGTGGGATAGTAAAATTTCCTTTTTTTTAATTTGCACACAAGAATTAGGATAAGGTATTTAATATGTTAGTCTCATCAGATTTGTACATGAACCTAATTAAATAAAGTTTAATCTACAAACAGCTTTATTTATTAATAGGCTCATAATTTGAATGACAATTTTGTATTTGTAGGACATGTCATATGAAATATTTAATTGCCTACAAAGTTTTAAAGTATTATGTAATTATTTGTAGCTTATTAGCCTTTGAACATCTCTAATTTTCTAGTTCCTAAATTAAATGGAGATAATAAATCTAGGAAGAGAAAAATCTTTTCCAATTAAGATGGATGTACATTGATTATGCAATTAGGAATGATAAACCTCATACGCCCATGAGTATTAGTGATAATTCAAAATTTGATCTTGATGAGCATTGAGAGCAATCCAATCACCTTAGCAAGCGTTCAATTAGAGAATATCAAAATGTTCAAGACTTGCTAAAAGCTATTGATGAACAATTCAAGTCCTTGGATAAAGCCTTAGTGAGCCCTCTAATGACCAAGTTAACATCCTTAAAACTTACAAGCATAAAAAGGTGTGCAAGAGCATATCATGCAAATAAGGGATATAGTTGCTCCATTAAAACCACTTGAAGTTGAGATGTTTGAATCTATTCTAATGCACATTATTTTGGCCTTGCTACCACCTCAGTATAAGGCTTTCAAGGTCCCTTGCAACAAATACAAAGAAAAATGGTCAATAAATCAAATACTGACTATGTGTGTTCAAAAAGAGAAAAGACTTTTAGCAAAAATGGGAGAAAGTGCACATATAGTGAATCACTTGACTTAAATTTAGAACTTAAGTTCTGAGAATGATTAATTTGGTACTTAAATTCCCATACTAAGTGATAGATTAATTGTGATCCATACCTCTCAAGTATGAAAGGGCATTAAACAACTAATCATTAGGAGTTCACAAATTGTTGGCTATGACCAAATCAATTCAATTGTTGAATAGCTACCAAAAACTACTAAACAACTAGTTGAGCAACATGCATCACAAAAGAATGTTAACCTAACATTAAGAAGATTAACTAGGATAATGAGCTCAACAATTTTTAGTGACTATGTACTTACAAGAATTTGACTACAATATTGTAGTCGAAAATAACCTTAAGAAATTTTCACAAACCCTCAGTTGTAGAAAATTTAAACTATAGCACAATGTTATGGAGGAAGAGATAGATTCTAAGACATTCAACAGAGTCTAGGATCATATCAAGTTGCCTAGTAATTTTAGAATCATTGGATGCAAATGACTCTATAAGATGAAAAGGGACTTATTAGGCAATACTGAGAGATATAAAGGCAAGAATTATGGCTAAGGGATTCACTTAAGAGAAATAAATCAATTACAAGAAAACTTCCTCTTTTGTATCTAAGAAAGATTCCTTTCGTGTGATAATGATATTGGTTGACTATTTTGACTTAAAATTACATCAAATGGATGTAAAGATGACATTTCTCAATAAAGAATTGTATGAAGAGGTATATATAAAACAACATGTAGGATTCTTCTTTAATGTTGGTGAACATTTGGTGTGCAAGCTTAAAAAATCCATATTTGGATTGAAATAGACCTTCCACTAATGGTGCTTAAGCTTTTATGATGTCATCTCCTTATTCAGATTAGTGAAGAATGTCATAGATCAATATATATATATATATATATTAGAAGGTTAGTGAGAGTGAAATTTCTTTCCCAATGTTATATGTGAATGATATATTACTTGCAACTAATTATAAGTTATATAAGGTGAAACAATTGCTCCCTAAGAATTTTGATATGAAAGATATAAGTAAAGCATCATGTGTCATTGGCATTAAGATTTATTGAGACAAAAATGAATGCATTTAGAGACTATTGCAAGAAACCTATATTCATAAGGTTTTATAGAGATTTTAGATTAAAAAACTTATTTACCAAGTATAGCACCTATTATGAAGGGTAACAAGTTCAATTTGAATTAGTGCCCAAAAAAAATGATCAAGAAATAGAATTGATATGTAACATTCCATATGCTTTTGCTGTTAGGAGCTTTATGTATGCTCAAGTTTGTATAAGATTTGACATTGTATTTGCAATTTGAATGTTAGATAGATATTAAAGTAATCTAAGTATAGCTCACTAGAGGGTTGCAAAGAAGGTGATGAGATGCCTTAAGGGTGCTGAGGACTACATAGTAATGTACAAATGGACTGAGAACCTTGAGATAGTTGGCTACTTAGATTTGGATTTTGCCGAATGCATTGATTCATCGAAATTAACATCAGGTTACATTTTCATGTTTGCTAGTAGAGTTGTATCTTAAAGGAGCATAAAGTAGACATTGACTTCTATTTCTACCATGGAAGCTAAGTTCATATCTTGTTTTAAGACAATTTCGCATGTAGTATGACTATAAGTCTTTATTTTTAAGTTTAGAAATGTGGATTTTAACTCTAGGCCATTAAGAATATATTACAACAACTCAGCTATTTTTTTTCCCACCTAGGAGTAATAAGAATGGAAGTCGAAGTAAGCACATCAACATTAAATATCTAGCCATTTGGGAATGTGTCAAGAAAAATAAAGTTATCATTGAATATATTAGCACTGAGTTGATGATAATTGATCTTTTAACTAAGGAAATGCCACCAATAAAGTTTAAAGATCATGTGTCAAGAATGAGACTTGGTTCCATTTTGAATTTTTGATGTATATATATTGTATATCATTTGTTATAAAAGCCATTATTCAATTTGAGTCATTTTCTTATTTCTTGTGTATAATTATATTTGGAGAATAACAATATTAAAAAGAACTATAATAAGCATAGGGTTTATTCATTAAGTTATGGTGGGTTAAGAAAGTTAAATATATTATGACATATGGAAGGTAATATTCACTTATAAAAGATTTATCACCATGATTCATGCAACTAGTTTCTGCTTTTGAATATATTTGGTGCATATTAATTTCAAGAATAATCATAGATATGGTATAAGGACCAAGTGGGAGAATGTGAATGTTTGCAAGTTGGTAACATTCACTAAATTTGGCCCTCTACACCGTATTTATACCAAATCTTGGTTGTAGATTCTATTTTAGAAAGCACATTTAAGGTTCCATTGAATTTATCCCACCACCTCCTTCATGAGACATCTTTGATGGGAAGACATATCTCTCACTTTCGCTATAGATAAGGATCCCTAAGCTTAGTTTCTCCAAGTTATTGAGTTTACAATTGTCATATATATGATCAATTGAGAGAAATAGAGAGCTTAGGAGCATCTTTATAGAAGAAAAACTTCAAAAGTTGGCAATAGCTAGAGGTAATTTTTTTTCCACATTTTAATTCAATTGGATATTACTTATGGCTTTTCCATATCTAGTTTAGTCTAACACCCTACGAGTCTAAATGTCTTTAGAAAGGCTCACAGAAATCTAACATATATTTGGTCATGTGTCACTCCTTAGATTTCATGAACATGCCTATAAATTAACTCCAAAATTCTATTAAGAGCGGCTTCACTCTTAATATTCATATATGTGAAGTTCCTTATTTTGTATGTTAAAGTGTTTTTGATTGCTTGTATATTTATTGAAAGCAATTAGTAACTAACTAAAATGCACACATGTTTAGAGAATATGATGAATGGTAAATGTTGCATCACACTTTGGACTAGCCTCTATGATGAACATGCATGAACCCAATGCATAAAAACATTGCACAATTTAATGACAATCTTGTGAATGGGAAGCTATTGGTTACCTGTTAGCATCCTTATTTTAACCGAAAAAGATATTTGTCTTGATCATCACAATGAATGGATATCTACAAATAAACTGAAAACAGAAAATGCTTGCCTTTAAATATGTTAATATCTTTTCGAGGTACTAAGAATTATAATTTTGACAATTAAATTTGGACCCAAGCCTTAAATTCTCTCTACTCCACTTTCTTATCTAATAAAAATCAACGAACCAAACTCATATTTAATATGTACATTAACCAAAATAAAAATAATTTTAATACACATTAATAAAGTTGATTATGGGTCGAGCTTAC
This sequence comes from Erythrophleum ivorense, assembly GCA_026724425.1. Classification (NCBI taxonomy): domain Eukaryota; kingdom Viridiplantae; phylum Streptophyta; class Magnoliopsida; order Fabales; family Fabaceae; genus Erythrophleum; species Erythrophleum ivorense. The sequence goes on from JAIUCV010001105.1 coordinate 164,620, forward strand.
TTTAAAATGAATTTGACTTTTAAAATTGTTTGCAGAAATGGGTCCAAGCAGGCCTAGTCCAAATTTTTTTCTTCCAAGCCTGGCTTGGCTTGAAAAAGAAAGCAAAATGCATGGTAGGGTCTTTTTTTATTTTTTATTTTTGCACATTATTAATATTATTTTAAAAAGCTTCATATTAAATGAATGCTCTATCATCAGCTTCAACTTTGCTTATTGGTCTTGAATCTTCTTGCTTTGTATTCCTTCCAAGTTTGGGGAATACAAAAATTGCCATAACTTATAATTACTATTTGGTTTCTAATGATTTAGGGAAGCAGCAAAATATGTTGGAGAAACACAAAGTCATATATATATCTATGTATATATATATGTATATATATATATATATATTAATCAAGTGAAGCTTCAACCTTCATGCTTCAAGGAAAAGAGAACCAGCTTCCTTTCCTTTATGCTTTATTTATAAATAGATAAATAGATACAAACCCGCATCAAAATGATCATGAGGAAGAGCATATGAATTATGATTAGTTTTTTTTTTGGGGGGGGGGGCGGCGTGGGGAGAGAGCAAGTAGATAGCTAGCATTTTGCAAAAATTTGTAATATAATTAATATGTTAAAAACAAAACATTGGTTTGGCCATTTAGCGTTTTTGCAAAATGAGGTATTTTAAACAGGCTTGTTTTTTAATCAAGTTTTATTTTTCAGTTCTTACCCCTTTTTTGGGGGGCCAAACCAAGTAGGCTTTTAGACTCATGATAAGATTTACATGTAAGTATGTTCAAAATTGATCCTATATTATTCCCAAAAAAAAAAAACAACTAATTCTTGGTAATTATCAGTTTGAATTTATTTTGGTGATTATGTTCGATTTTCAATTTAAAAAATAAATTGTATACTGGATTGTTCCAAAATGTCGTTCATATATATAATTTAATAGAAGTTATTATTCGATAGTTGCTAATTAATTATAATACTATCACATTATAAGTAACATAAAATTACTTAATTTTAACATATAATCCATATATCTTTATTTATGTGAAATCCTTTTTTACTATTATGCCCTTATATTATTGTATTTGAATTTAAATTATTAAAAATATTTGAAAATAAATGAATTGGGCCAAAATTGTCTAATATGAAAATAGGCCCAAAATGTGAAGCCCAAATCGACAGAATTGCTCAAAACTGATCACTTTCAATTTGGTTGGATTTTATACTCCAACCAAATAAATCGGTCTTTCTCCTCGCTAAACTGATTTCAATTATTCAATTGGTCAATAAACCAAAAAGACCAAACCAAATTATTGAACACCGCTGCACAGATAATACATGCATATATTTCGTCATTATATATATAATTTTAAATTTGCCAATTCATAGGATGCAAGTTCAAAGGAAAACTAGATTTTAATTTCTAATCAATAAACAATTGATGATAATTATTGAAGCTATGTTATCAAAGAATCTTTGTATCTCACTTTATGCCATTTAATTCTTGATTTTTTTTTCTCTATCAATAAAAGAACTAAGAAGTATCTTTCATTTTATGATTATACAGTATCTTTGGCTTTTTGCTATAGGAAAATTTTTAGGCACTCTCTACATAACTTGGTATAAGAAACAAATAACAATTTACTAAAGTGGATATGTTAGAGAACCTACCACTTATGATACTTCAAGATTTCTCATCAGCTTCTCACACCATTTAACCATCCCCTATATGATTGCCAAAAAATATTTCTTTTGCTACGTTGTATAAAATTTATTAATGAGTCAGTATAATAAAGTTCTTGTTTTTGGTTAGTTGTAATGATTGAAATATGCCATTCTTCTAACTTCACTAAAAGGCACCCCTTAACCCTAAAGAAAGTCCAAAAGTATCGATGAAATCATAATCCACTGGTAAAACAGAAAAATGTCTTCGCTTGCCTAACTATCCAATGCATTCCTAAAAGTCTCCAACAAAGTCAACCCAAGTACGCGAATTAGAGTGAACAAGAAGCCATTTTCTAAATCTCCCCCCCCCCCCCCCCCCCAAAAAAAAGAAACTATTTGCTAAATCTCCAGTACAATACGACAAGCTGGGGTTTAATTATGCTGTACTCATTTACTCGTCGTTATTAACCACTTAACTAGCACGGCGAGAACTTTGGTTGTTGTTGGACAAGTGCAAAGAGCATAATAGATCCTTACAATTTATTCGAAGGCCATGATCATTTGGTGGCTTTTAGATAAATAAACAAAATGATGCTAATTATCACGACTACCTCTAGTTGATACACATTATCAAATACTGGGAAGGAGAAATATAAGACTTGAGTGATTAAATAGATAATAAAAGCTAAATTATTTGGGATTAGTTCTGGAAAAAGTTCTCAAAAAAAGTCCTTGATTTTGTTATCAAGCACTAGAGAACTAAGAACGGAATAGGCCTTCTCTGTAGGATGGTAACTGTCCCAGAATATATAGTTTGAGGCGTTTGAACACGTCTCTATAGTGTAAGGGTTGCATAAAATGCTGACCTCTATATTTCCTGTGCCACAGCATCCTTTCTCTGCCACTTCAAAGCCTTAACAACCACACACAAAGCAGCAATGGATCAAACAAACGAAATAGTGCAAAATACAAGTATTAGGTTGGTCAAGAATGTGTTCCTGGCTAAGGATCCTACTTTATTAATGTTGTTTTACCGTGGAGTTGGCACATTCTCATGCTAATTTGTAGGTCCCATGGGATGCGCATGAATGACCAATACAACCATAAAACTGTATGATCGTATTGTTATTGATTCCTTATTGTTAGGCTTCTATTAATTGTGGTAGGTCTTGTATTAGAACTGGTACAACCTATCTGCCTCATAAATATTTTTGTTAAATAAAAAAATGATGGTCCAATATAGCGAGCTGCCTATGGTATGGTGATGGTAAAGAATGCGAATAATTACCATATTTAGCAGGTTGTTGAAGCATATCAAGAAGTGGGCTATAGCAATCGAGGTACACAAGCCTGGCGTCTGGAAATTTTTTACTAAGGCTATCAATTTGAGAGGATAGCTTAGAGTTAAAGAGGGTTGCTGCTTGGTTGGCTGAGTCTGAGCATTCCCTCTGTATGCCTCCCTCTAACGTTCTCTGTGAGGGCACACACCCTAAAACTGTCAAACTGAATGCTCCAATCCTTCTTGCTCCTAGTCTATAAAGTTCCTGCATCCCATTCAATTAGTCATTTAAAAAAAAAAGGTAGACAAAGTTTATAACAAAAATACTCATATACATATCATTTATATATTTCAACGGACCCAGCTTAAACATGCTATGTATATTTTTAGGTTTGGTTTCATCTATCTAAAAATTTCTCCATTCCATGTGCATGTTGAAATTAACCATTTTACAAATGCAAAATCTAGATCTAAGAATTAACTCATCAAGTTTCAACCATAGCACATGTTGCTGTTTTCCAGTAGTGCAATAGGGAGGTTGACAAGTGACATTTGTCCATCAGGTTACTGTTGACAGGCATTTTCTTTCCATTGGTAGCTCATCTTCTAAAAGAGGATGAATATGCTCAGAATACCTAATGAACATGCATGTACTGTTTGAAAATTTGAATATTTCTGCCTTCCACATCTTGGTAAACCACACACCCTAAAGAACAGTTTGGTTTGGATTTTAGAAATACCCATGTCTCCTTTTTCTTTTAAGAACTTAACTTTAAATATATTTTAACTTTTTTTTTTTGGGGGTAAACCGGGTATACCAATTTGACTTTTCCTTATGGCTATTGTCCAAAACATACCTGTAAGAAGCTTAAGGCTTGTGCAGCCATGAAGTCTGTGTATGATGGAATATCATACTGGGCTCGCCTGATTGGGGTTTGAGCATAGGTATTGGCAATGTCATCACTTCCTATGCACACTATGTATATGCTCTTTGATACTATAGTTGCTGTTTTGCTTCCTCCAACTGCTTCCCTTATCTTCTCTACGTACTCCTTGAACATGTCCAATTGATCTGATAATGGTATCACAGACTAATAATAACACAAAGAAAAAGTAAATTAGAGCAGTTTTAAGATATTCTAATGGGGAATTATAAAAGATCAAATACTTATGCATTTATGGCAGCTATAGTTATATATACCACTAGTTCGGCAGTGAGAGGATCATATCCGGCACCACCTGAGGCAAAGCTCACACCTGTGAGGAGATCTTGAAGCCTCAGATCTGGATCAAGATATGGTGGCAAAAGTTTCTTGACCCCAAATTTTGCAGCTGAAGAAGAGCAAGAAAACAATAATCAGGTAAGAAAATGAAGGAGAATATACTCATTTTTTCCCCTTATTGGTATAAATGGTACTTAGCGGAAAAGCCATGAAATTTTCTATTTGATTATTAGACCTATACTTTGAATTTCTCAATATAACTTCTTTTGATTTTGGTTAATTTAGTTCTAGTTAAGCTTCAAACTTAGATCCTTTTAACTTTAAAGATGACTCTAATAACACTGAGACTAAACTCATTTGTTAAGGGACTTGGGTGATGCTGAACTTGGTACTTAAATGATACTAATTAAGATGAACTGTTATCATTATGTCAAACTCATTTACTGTAACTTTTTTGTTGGTGAAGGTTAGAATTTCAAAGTGTATCTAATGATGAGAAATCTCAACCTCTTTAAAAGAATGACTCTCTATAGAATTACCTTTTTTTACGTACCTATAATGTCTGATGGCACCAAACCATTGCTAAACCTCCCCGTAGGAAGATTTCCTGCACCAAAATCTCGACCATATGGTAAGAAATTGCATTTGATCATAGTGGTGATGTAGTTGTTGTTTCCAGGATCAACTATAGAGTCTCCAAACACAATCACTGCTGGAACAGTTTCATTGTTTGGCAGACTCACAGCAGCAGAAGTATTCTGATGAAAGATGATGACTACGGCAGAACACCAGAGAATGACTGAAGGCAACTGAGGAGGAAGAAGTTTTTGAAAGAGAGACTTCATGTTTCTGATAGATGAATTTAATGTTGCCTAGACTTCTCTCCTCGAAATATCGCAATGGGCGTTTTCCAATGTATGTGTATGTGCTTTCTCATCTTGGTGTAAGCCATTTATAGGACATTTGACTCTTAATTTACTTTGTTGTTATTACTATTACACTTTTGGGTGTTTTTTTTACTCCTGGAAGATCTCATGTATGTGGAGTTTGGAATGATAATAAGAAAAGTTGGTGGGTGAATGAATTGAAATGTTCAATATTGTTTAAGGAAAATTACTTTTCACGTATTTAAATTAAAATTTAATTACAAAATTAATTTGTAATCTATAAAATGTGACAAAGTATTTTCTTGAGCTTTGAATTAAAATAAACCTCAAATTAAAATTAACTGTAAATGTCCTCTTATTTCATTTTAACCAAATGTCAGTTAGTGAGAATTGTTACGTTGATGCAAGGAAGTTGCCTCTTTGCAATTAATTTTAACGAAAATTTAATATTTTCATTTTAGTTTAAAGTTCAAAAAAGTGTTATATTATTTTTAAAAATTTATATATTAGTTTTGTAATTAGATTTTAGTTTAAGGAAATAAAATATAATTTATCCTACTTTTTAAAATAAATTGTATAAGATCTTATGTATCCAAGAAAAAATTGTAAATTTGCATTAAGTCAATTGAAGTTTTACTTTTGTGCCTTATGAAATCTAATTTTGGCATTTATCTACGGATTACTCTTATTTTCCCACCCGAGAAATTTTAAATGCTAATAAGGTTGCTCATTCGGTACAAGCTCTTTTCATAGTAATTGGTGGCTTTGTCACGGCGTTCTCATGTACCATTTTCGTCTAAACAACAATAATATCTTTCTTGTTGCCATCACTTTACTATTATATATAAAAATACACACACACACACACAGAAAGATATATATATATATATATATATATAATATCTATATATATGGATGGATGGATGTGAAGAAGCTACTAGGGAATTTGGAATATTGCCATCAGATGTGTTATTTCATATATCATGATATTTTGGATATTTAAGATTAGATAATAGCATTTGGTACATGCTGTTATATAATAAAATGGTATCTAAGATAACACCTTGATATTATATCTCAGACAAAAGGGATCTGATGACAATTAAAATATTCTATCCCATTCCATTACAAGATTAAATAGGATAACTTTTCTCGTACTTACCAATTTTACCTTTGCTTTGTTTGGTAATTAGCTTCGTAACAAAATTTATTGAAAAGTTATAAACATGTAAAATATAATACATAAAATTGTTAAAAGATTACATTATATTTTATTTTTTATGTGAAGAAGAGGGAATAAATTAAACACAAATTTTCATATTTTTAATTTTTGAATTATATTTCCCTTTACAAATTAAAATGGCATAAATTTCTAAGATGTAATTTATTTAAAACTAAAAGGGTGCATTTGAAAATGTAAGAACTAAATAACATCAATTAATATGTACAGTCAAATATTTGTAACATACCATCAATTATCATATCAAACATAAAATTATAAATACTATAATATTGTATGCCATAATATCTTATAATGAAAAGTCACATATAGATTCAAACCTTTGACATGTACCAATATATATATATATATATATAATTGGCGAGAAGCTACAAAACCAGTTGATGGTCAATAATAGAAACTTCTTAAAATTTTTAATTTGTAATAGTTTCATCAACTATAAACTATTTTGTAAAATTTCTAAGTCATACGGACTTTAACAGTTGTGCGAGGGTTGTGTGTGTGTGTGTGTGTGTGTGTTTTTTTTTTTTAAATCACTCAAGTGTCATACTTGTAAAATCAAACTAGAGCAACTAATTGCTTTTTAAATAAAAACAGGGGTAGTCAAGAAGGAGAGAAACTAGGGAAAATGTACAATAATGGATAGAGTAATAAGAAATCTTATGCCGGTATCTTGCCACACACAGTGGTGCAAAGATTGCAAATATCATCAGCCTTAGGCTTTAAAGTAGCGTTTACATCGTATTCAAATATGATTCTCATAATACTGAAAAATACTAATGTTTATATTTAATTTTGACAAATAAACATTTGTGGCTTAAATTACATAATTTGTATTTAATAAAATAAAATAAAATTATATGATAAACTATAAATGACAATAGCACTAAGCATTTGATAATATATGGGTATAAAAAATAAACTTTCCAAGTTTGGATATATAAACAATGTATTCGATATTTGGATTTTCTATATGCTGCAACTAAATACATGATATGCAATTAGAAAGAAAGAGAGAGAACAAGGAGTGGGTGGAGTATGAATTCTTTGCATTTAGTAAGTACATAAGATGTGCAATTAAAAGAAAAAAAAAAGATAGAAGAGGAAATGGGTAAAAAGAGAAGAAGAGGGTCTATGCATACTTCAATTCTTTTATATCACAGACTCTTTTATTGTACACACATTCTATATATATTGTTAATTTTTTGTATCATTCTCCCCTCTATTGTCATACTACAGAAAAAATGGACCCCAAACATTTTAAATTTTTGGTGGAGAATTAAAATATTTTCGATTGCTTGTATATCTATTGAAAGCAATTGGTAACTAACTGAAATGCACATACGTTTAGAAAATATGATGAGTGGTAACTGTTGCATTTGCATCACACTTTGGACTAGCCTTCACGGTGAACATCGTATGAACCCAATGCAACCAAAATGTGTACAACTAATGACAATCTCATGAACGAGAAGCTATTGGTTGCCAGTTAGCATCCTTATTTTAGGCGTCAAGCATATTTGTCCTGAACGTTGCAAATAGTGGATCAGGTAAACTGAAAAAAGAAAATAATGCTTGCCCATAAATACATTAATATCTTCTCGGAACACCAAGAATTATAATTTCGACAACCTAGTTTGGACACAAGCCGTAAATTCTCTCTCGTCTTTTTTCATATCTAATGATGCTCAACAAACCAAACTGAGATTTATTGTGGAAGCTAACCAAAAAAAAAATTATAGCGCACGTTAAGTGGTGTCCAGAACTGATCCCTTATAACCAAAAATTAATTAAAATAATCAATTTTTGGTTTTAATCTTTTTTTTTATGATTTCGTTTTTTATTTGAAAAATAAGTTCTACACTAAACTGAACTGTTGTGTGTGTGTGTCTATATATATATATATATATTAATATCTTATTTAGTTAATGTTGTTGTTCAATAGTTAGTAATTAATCATAATACTATTACATTATAAGTAAAATAAAATTACTTAATTTTAATATATAATTCATATATCTTTAGTTATGTGTTATCTTTTATATTGTTGTGCTCTTAAATTATCGTGTTTGAATTTAAATTATAAAAAATATCAGAAAATAAATAAATTAGGCCTAAATCCTTCAATATCAAAATAAGCCCAAAATTTAAACTCAAATTGAACTGCTCAAAATTTATCACTTTTAATTTAATTTGGTTTTATACTCTTTAATCAAATCAATCAATCTTTCTCTTCACTTATTATGTGGTTTTACAAGCATAATATTTTCATAGACTTAGAGTAGATCAATCTATATCACCCAGGCGATGTTGGATAACTTCATTAACTTTAAAGAGTCTCATAACAACTAGCACAGATTCTGAAATATAAAAGGGCAACAAATCCAAATCAACCACAAGAAAGTGATAAGCACATTGAGAGTAGAAACAATCCATAGAATCAAAACCTTGCTATTATATATTGGCGATGATAGCCCCTCTTCCTTTAAGCCAACAAGGCAAGAACTTATAATTTCATTCTCATTCTAAGCAATGCAATACTTTGTTACTAGACTAAGCCACCTCTTTTATTGTAAGACATAGCCTAAGCACCGACATTTGGCACATTAGGTAGGCTATTTTAACTGTCTATTTTGAAAGTAGCAACCACAATTCAGAATTTCAAACTCGTTGATCCTTTATAGTCCATGGCACAAATGATGGGAGACCAATCTAACAATTAGAACAATGAGTACAACATCAAAGTTTGGAGTGAGATACATTTAGGAGCATGTCGTCAAATCATTTCCTCTACCACTTGGTAAGGATGACAGTCATGACATCCAAAGCCCTCCCAACATACAAACTATAGTGAATCTACTAATTTAGTTAAAGTCAAACTAGTGAATGCCTTTAACGTCCCAACACAGATGGACAACAACATCAACCTCACAAGGTCAAAAAATATCATCCATCTCTTTACCACCTACCACATTGATCTAGCAATAGCAAGAACATCAACACAACCATAAATTGATAAAGCCGGAATCTACCATGCATTATACCAACAACAACAATATATGATCACAATGTAGCAAGAGTTGATAGCTGCAAGAAGAGACTACAAGAAAGCAACCTTACAAGAATATGAAAAGAAAAGGTAGTTCACGTGCAAGACGCACCTAGAAAAACCAAAAGGCACTCTCATATGAATCGAGTTTGGAACAACAAAGAAAGAATTTGAGCACATAAAACATCTCTCAAAAAAGACTACTTAACCTTAGAGGAAGACAATATAGACTATGAATTCATTGAAAAGGGAGATAGCATAAAATATGTCTTTTGTAGTGAATAAGGAGACAGAAGAGTCATGAGGAACATGAGAAGAAACTTTAGCTCAAGATCTAAGCACTCCATATGAACCAACGCCCACTCAGGAGCTAGTAAGACCTAAAACCATAGGAAAGGAAATTCCAACTAGGTGTTGAGCAAAGTCTAGGAATGCACAGATGGGAATGATGAAGCATTACAAGCATTAAGGAGAGTAATAGAAGAGCAAAGAGCACAGAAGGAAAAATAAGATGCCATAAGGGCAATCTTAAGATAGTAGAGCAGAAACACTTTACAATCTAACTATTTTGGCAGTACAGGCTTTATAGGATTCAGTGCTTCATTATTTAGGATGGCATTTGGCAAGCACTCCTTCCCATGAGGCACAAGACTACTTCAAATGAGCTATACAATAAGAAGGCTAACCTTACCCACCACTTATAGAACTTTACCCTCTAAAGGGATTTGGCTAAAGTCATAGTCAAATATCAATGTAAGTTATTTTTCTGCTACTTGGTGAGCACTTTTCATTTAGCAAGCTTATGAATACTATAATAAATTCATTAAATTAGATTAAACAAATAATTTAACAAGTTTTGCTCTGGTAAATATACTAGTTGTTCCAAGTAATATAATGTTTTGAGTATGAGGTTGATCCCATGAAGATGTATACTTAAATGACAAAACTAATTAACTAACTAATTACCTACGTTAGTCTAAGCTGTACTCACTTATGTATACTAATGTCCTAAGGAGAACTTAGTCACTAGGGATTATAAGAAAAAGGAGTTGTTACTATCTTAAATGCAACCTAGTTCAACATGCATGAGAGTTAAAAATTCTCTAGCATAAAGACCTAGACACGGAATATTATCTCCGGTCTCATATATAAGAGACTTTTTTGGGGTTTGATTTTGTTTAAAATATAAAAAACAAATCACTAATGTCTGTCTATTAATTATAATATTTCAATTATATCCTTCATTAAATGAGTCTTTCAAATTATGAGTAGTAATTGTTATTAATTTCAAAGAGAAAATACACATATTAAATAGGGACATTTTTGAAAAATAATTTTTATTTGAGACAAAATTAAAAAGATTAATTAATTTTAACTAACTTTTTTTATTCTCGTAAATTAATTATTTATTTTTTATATACGAGACCAGAGGTAGTATCATTTGATTTTGATTAAATGTCTTTTTGAGGTTAGAGTTCATTCTTGACATCACATTAGTTATGGTAGGCTAATTCCTTTTCAACCTTAAGATGATAATATTATGCAATTCTAAGAAGTCATTTTCAATCAATTTAAGGCTACAGTAGGTTTTTTTTTTGGCATTTAATGGTGGTTTTAACGGTCATTGGATGACTTTAGAGGCAGTTGATTAACCCCCACTTTTACACCCATCAAAAGGTAATTCTTAATGGATTTTTTAACCGTTAGATCAACAACTACTAATTGTTATGTAGCAATTGTAGCCAATTTGATGTTGCAGAATGAAAATGGTGCATTAATTTTGCAATGATTTTATAACCATTGCTAATTGAAAATTGCTTGTTTACATCAAAATTTAATTTGATTGTGTAGCAATCGGAAAAACTACCTCTAATTGCAATATATGTATATAATTTATATTTATATTAGTTATAAATTTGATTTTACATTATTGGAGTCTTTTTTTAACATTATTAATTATTGTTAAAATACCAAAACATGTATATAATATAATTATGAAAAAAGCACGATTCATACATTCATTAAAATAAAAATTGTATGTTACAAAATCCAAATAATAAATTGATAAACTTTTATACATAGTGTTCTTCAGTTAAATTTCTCCAAATGCCCAAAAAAATTACTAGAACAAATAAATTCCTGAATCCTTAGATAAAAAAATATGTACAAATCAATTCTTAATTATTCGAAACATGGCTTGAAGAAAAGAAAAGATATGGATCACCTGCACCTCTTTGAAAAAGAAAAAAAAAGTTAAATATCAATCAATTGGTCAACTTAAAAGCACCAATGGGAAAGAGAATTAAAAACTAAGTAAACAATGCACAAAGAATTATGAGAACAACAACTATGACGGCCATCAATTGATGAACTAAAGATTCAAATTAATATTAAAATCCAATCGATCAATTGATGAACCAAAGTTTCATTACCAGTGCTTAACATATTATTACGCTAGTCTCCAATAAACTTGCCACATCACCCACCATTAGTGGAATCTACAAAGCTGACGGCACTAGCTACTACCCTAAACATTATCATGGAAATACTAAATCTTTCTACATGCCCCCACGGCCTTAACCACAAAACAAGTGTTCACCCATCTGGATTAGCAAGACAATGCACGACAAGCAATCTATAAAACAATCTCGAAAACTCTACCAAACTTTCATATTAATGTCACAACTAAACATTGGCATACTTAACATGAAGAAATCATCACAAGCAATTAATGAAAAATCGGAAAGCATGTTTCAGTAAACCGCTGCATGCAGAAGAATATGGAAAAGCAATAAACAGGGTAACAAAAGAAAGTGAGATTCTTATGCGAACCAAATCAATCAAGTAGAGATGCACAAATATGTCATATGTGACTCTCGTTAGAAGAATGTATTTAGAATAGAGGAAATATATTTTTTGGTATTGGAAAGATACATGCCTTAAATATTTAGTCCCTGAATTTTAAATTTTAAATTTAACATCATAATTCCTTCTAATGGAAGAAATTTAGAAGTAAATAAGAGCGACCAAATCAATCAATCAATTGATTCAATCACATTATTTTTTATGAGAAAATTTTATTTGAATTTCAAGAATTTTACTCAATTTTTTCTGCTCTAGTATGATCACATCAAGAATTAATATACACCATTTGTCTCATGAAATGCAACTAGTTTGTCTGTCTCTCTGTTAACTAACATTACAGTAGAAGCAAGAGCATAGGGAGGTTGAAGGAATCTGCAGATGCCATTGTAGTGATGAAGAATGACTTCGGCCTGTAAAATTGGAAGACTTAGTTGAAAGAACTACTTTATTGATAGAATAATTTGTACACAAAATGTTTACTATTCACACATCATTTGTATTCAGTCACCCACATTCAAGAGAAACTCCCCCATCTTATTCTCTCTACACATGCTTGCTGCCACTCAATCACTCTTGCCACTCTTTGCACACGTCACACACACTTCTCACTTGCACGCTTCAAATATTTAATCTTTAGAATTTACAGGCACTGCCACAAGATTTTTATTGCCAACTGTAGCAACTTGATTCAGTCATGGACAAAATGCAAGTTTATTTTTGTAATTAGTTTCGTTTTGATTATAGAACTTACAACCACATACTAGTATTCCTTTACTTGGAGAAGGCTACCTAACCCCATTCTGGAAATATTTGGCCAGCAGCAACAACAAAAACATAAAAATTAAATGACCTTCCCCCCCTCTCCCCCCCCCCTTCTTAAAAAAAAAAAAAAGCTTGTTCTATAAGGAGCAGTAAGCAGCGGCAATGCCACATGAAAGGCATGCTCAAGCCATGGCTTAACAAATCTGGATAAGACCAACAAAGCTAAGACACATCAAGATGCGTATTTAAGCCACCCTTGAAGCCATGTCGTAAAAGGCAGCAGACAGCATTAAAAAAACAAACAACTCAGCCCGAGCATAATTGATGCGAGACCCACTAGGAACATGCCCTAGAAAACCTCCAACAATTTGAAACTTTGCCCGGGACCGGCTAGAAACAAGAATGTTGGTCAAAGGAAAGACCCTAAGAGAACCTGTCTCTTAGAACCCTAGCCTCAAGACGCCACAAAGGAAGACCAATCCTTTGATAAGTCACGTGTACTCTCAGAGAACACAAAGAAGCAAAAAGCCTCACAAAGTATTGAATAATATTCAAATTTATTCATTCATTCATGATTCAAAATAGAGTACAATAGGGAGCCTTTTATAAGCAAAGTTTCTAAAAGATTTAAAATCCTACTAAAACTAAAACTCTTAAAATCTAATTAGAAATACTTTAAACAATGCCTAAAATCAAGGAACAAGATTAGGATATTAATTTTAACTTAATCTCCTAGATAAGCTCCTTGACTAAGTCCAAAAAATAATATAATAATAAAAAAACGAAATTCAAAAAGAATTCTAGTCAAAACTAGAGTCCTAGTCAAAACTAATTAATATTAATGGGCTGGACATCTTGTATTTGAAATACTATTCACGTCCTCTAGCTTCAATGGGCTCTTTAAGCATCAACTTGGGCTTGAATAAGCATGATTAAGGCTCTATTTACTTCCTCAATGCATGCACTAACATTATGGGCTTCTAATTTAGCAAATTGAAGCCCAATTGCTCTTTGTAGACGCTTAACTTTTCCTCTTGTCATTGGGCTTCCACTTGGACTTCCACTTTTGCATATTTAAAGAGATGTTGATCAAATATAGATCTTGGGCTCTAAACTTGGGCCAACGTCCAATATAGGTATTATTTTGAGCTCTTTGAGATTTTTGGACATATACTAGTACAATTTGAGTCTCTTGAGCTCTATGAAGTTCTTGATGGATGAGGGTTTCTCGAACTTGTTGTGCTCCAATGAGTATGTCTACTGATATTGTATCAATAATCCTAACAAGCAGTCTATGAACATCTTGTTGGGCCTTTTAACAGTTACACAAATGCTGAAAAGTGAAAAAACAACACAAGGGATAATCCATGCTCTCTGCTAAACCTCTAAGAAGCAACAGGTCTGATGCAAAGTGCTAAGCAAGACTTCAGCAATTTAAACATGATGGGTTTATTAAGTGAACAAGGGAAAAAGAAGAAGAATTTTTGCTTATTTAATAGGTAGACTAATTTAATCGCTAGAACCAATTATGTGTTTGTTCACTGAAAAAGGGGGGGAAAATCCTGTAGTTTAGAAATTCCAGTTCATTGACTAGCATTCATCAATGTAAAGATCAATTTAAATGAAGCTTTAATATATTATTGATTAATAGTTACATGTTTCAACCATTATGTGGCATACGTTAAAAGAAAACATTATTGGCCAAAAAAAAGATTAATATGATCTCTAATCAAATCGAGTTAAAGCAGGAAAAAAGGAGAGAGAACCTATTTATGTGTTTTTCAAAAGCAAACGAATGATATATAAATGATGCCAAGGGTAATTTGATGTTACAATGTTTAAATGTATGGATTGGGTAGCAGCTTATCACTTGACTTGAATATGCAAAAGCAAAATTAAATTAGAAAACACTAACTATGAAAGTGTAATGATGAATAAAGGGAGACAGATCAATCTTATTTCAAATTGTTAGATAAAATACCTTAGGAGCAGCCACAGGATATTCTTCCGTCAAAAATAGTTCCGACTTGAAAACCCTCCCTACTAATACAAACGAAAATTCTCACCATATCTAACATGCGGAACACTGCTTAGTCACATAAATGACTTTAAACTTAGTTTGTTCATCAGTCCCTGCAATTCAGAAAATATGTTTGTTCATCAGTCCCTACAATTCAGAAAATAAGCAGTCTGATGGACAGACTAGTTTCATTTCCTTCATTGTTCCTAACTGAATAAATATTGAAATCAGATAATTCTCTGGAAGCAGTCTAATGGCATCAAGCACTAAATTACTACAGAGCTTGGCCATAGTCTTTGTGTTCATAAATACAAATTTTACAAGCACCAGACTAATATTCAGAGAAAGCACATGCTAGAAGCTCTCCATTGCAGATGACATTTACAGCAAAGTAGTCATGTCTTAGACAAAATTGTCAAAGTTAATTTCTAATTTGCACGGTAAGCGAAATATTGCAAATATAAATAATAAAAAAATGATTCAGTTTTACTTAAAGAAAATTCGAAACTATTAAAAGAGGGGTTTTTAGTTTTAAGGAATCATTCATGGAAATATTAACCCCCCATAAGGAACAAATTAACTCCATGATCAGCTGCCTATTTAAATGTCCAAATATGCCTTTTCCTTTTGTGAAGTGTAAAAGCACCTGTGCTAGCTTGCTGCTACAATGCCCCACAACATACTAGTATATTTCCTTTTTCCAGAAGTGACGTTCATGTCTTCAGGGTCAACAAAGCCAATATGATGCGTCTACAGAAAGGAACATAGACAAAGCACCCTATAAGATTTATTAGGGTGAAAGAATGAAAATAAACAGAATAATAACAGACTAGTAGAGAGCCATGGAACAGTAAAGTAATCTCCATGGCAACAAAAGCCATGGAACGAAATAAACAGAATAATATCAGACTAGTAGAGAATTTTGGGTATTTACCAAACATCAATTTACAAGCTTCATTTCTTACTCTAATCTCTAGTTTAATATGTTTTCTTTCTAAAGAGCATTTAACTTCTAGTTACTTGAAATCAGTGAATTAATAAAAAGTCAGATTTTTTATAAATTATTCCTATAACTATAAAAATCACGATGAAGAAAAATATCCGCTCCATTACTTAAAGCAAAGTTTCACTTACCTCCACTGCTTCTTTCTTGTGATCTAGATTGCTTCTGAAACTTTAAAAGGGTAATTAGGAAACAGGACAAAAATTAAAAATCAACTAACATCTACAAAAGCAATGCACAAAAATCACTTATGAGCTAAGATATAGAAAGTAAATTAAGCACTAAACAGAGATGGTGCACTGATGGAGGTGGGTGCCAGAAATTTCATTACTTAAACTGCAAGCTTGTTTAAAAAGTTAGTAAGCATTAAAAAACTACATCTCTAACTGATGCATTTCCAAGTACATGTGAGGGAGAAACAAGATTTCCATTGACCTATGTAACATTCTCCTTCCCATTAGGATTCTTTTAAAGGATATGTAGATAATTTTGGATAAATTTAACTAATATCAGAAAATAATTAGAGACTATATTGTGGTCAAATAATGAAGAATAGAGGAATTATAATTTTATAGAATATAAAGAAAATTTTCTGGAATATTTTGAGATTTATTGGGAATTTTAAAGAATTTTAAGAATTATTTGATATTATGTCTAATTATGAGGTAGGATGAAAAAATGAAATAAATATTTGGAGATTTCATTTTTGGAATCTATTAAGGTAAGAAAACACTCTAGAAATATAAGAAAAATATTCAAGGAATAAAAATTTTTAGGTAAAATTTTGGGGTCAAAATATGATTATTGAAAATTTAGGGTACAAAGTCATAATTTTCCCTCGGACTAAGGACTTGTATGTTAGCAAATGCTACCAATGATCTCTAGAGCACGTTAGCTCTCTACCTTGAATGGGCAAATATAAGGAACTTTGCCTATGGTTAAGCCACCAAAACAACCTCCATAAGCATAATAAAGTCTGCCACA